>JACEEZ010010647.1:2500-30000 GCA_016584305.1 Chionoecetes opilio | reverse complement strand
TCCCCCTCCCTCCCACCCTCCCTGTTCTGACAAGTAACAAGCACTGCGGCACGTCACCACCGCCCCCACTACCACCAAAAACCCAACCGCCCGCATGTCCTTGAACCTTGAAAGCTGAAACACTACACCCTGACCCACAACCGCTCCTCTGACCTACCTAAAAAAACACGCCGCTGCCGTGACAGTATATTTTCTCTCGCTCTCTCGCTCCTCGCCAATGATAGCAGCACCATCATGGCTGATAACGAAAAACACCATCAACGTCGACGCCCCCCTCTCACAGAAAGATTCTGTGGGCAGGGCAAATTGGTGTACCAGGCTCCAGTTATTGCTGGTGTGCTCGTACTCCACTCGCGACAAACACACGCTGTCGTGCAGTCAGCCGGGGGTGTCCCAACGCTATGGTGTGCGTTTTGTTTCACGGAGGAAACTTTCTGTTGCTCCCGAGCTCCCCAGCTTGGGACCGCCCGAGGCGTCTTGCGCCCCATCAACCGCCGAGCAGTCGCGGGACCCATCACCCCCCCGTCCCAGGCTGCTGCCTCCACTTCAACCCACACCGCCTAATTCCCTGAGGACCAGGTCTTCATAGCAGACCTGGTCTCCCTTCCATGTGGAACTAGGAGAGTTCCTTGGAAGGATTCTGGCTGAAAACGTTCTCTCAAGGCAAAAAAATAAAGATTCAGGAAGCAGAAAAGAGGGAAAGTCTTTCGATCTTCGCGCCTTCTTAGCAGGCGCCCTGACGAAAGTCGACGGTCTCGCCTCCACCCCATTGCACGCTGACAACCCCTGCTGTCACTCAGTCGATAGTGCCCTCCCAGCAAAATTGACTTGACTGGGGCGCAGCTTGTGGCGCGCATCCTGAACTAAAGGGGCGTGATGGGAGTCGAGGAAAACGTCCTCTTCATATTATCCACAGGACCCAGCCAGCGGGGAAGTGCCGGGCTCGCCCAACACACCTCCCCCCCCGGGCCCCGCGGTACTCAAGCTCCAGCCGCCCTTCCCCGACCAGACCCCCCCGCCAACCTCCCACGGGAAGACGCAGCCTCGAAGGGGTCGCTCCCATCCCGACCCCCCCGATCAGGGGAGCCGCCCACGCCCACAATAACCGCGGTCATAGTCCCTCTCATCAAAGGAGGGCGCCGTTACAGTACTATTGGCGGCAACTATAGACGCGCCGCCACAAGCTACGACCCACCACCACTCACTCCCGGGCGGACAAACCTTCCGCATTTGGAAAGTGCCTTCAGCGAGGTCACACCAGACACACTGCACCCCCAAATGTCTGTGAATACTGCGATACAAGGGGTCATACTCGCGACCTTGCCGTAAACGGAACCAAAACGGAGCAAAAGCTTGCGAGTATTGTCTGCGTTCAGGACATACTGCAGACAATTGTTTCACTCGAGCAGCTGAAGAAAGGAAAGGAACGATTCTTCAGGGCCCTGCTCACTGAACCACTGAACGAGCCCCTTTCTTCCTCCCCAATCCTCTCCCCCCCCAGTCCACTCCACCCATCAAGCATCACCCACAGGTGCTTAAAACCCATTGCCATACGCTGCTGCCGCCCCATACCATCACTAAGGCAAGGAATGGCACACGCTGTCCTCAAGATCCTGTCTCCCAACGTTCGCGGCTTCAGGACGAATGTCGGGAGCTAAACACACACCGTCCTCAGGAACAAAGCTGACGTCGTGGTGGCCGTCGAGACGTTCCTGATGATGAGTGTGGGGACATCATGTGACAGAATCCCGGGCTATTGTCATGGATGGGGCGTGATCGAGGCACCGGACAAGGCGGCGGTTGAAAGCAGTGTGTCACCGTGAGGGCCCTTGCAGCTTCAGTTACTGTCGTCCGGTCCCCGAGGAGATAGAAGGATGTTTTTCCCGGCTTCTCCTCACAGACAAAAGTGCTGTTTGTTATGCGCTCTTTATCGCCCACAATGGCACGGCGCAGCACCCTTAGCCTTCCTCACCGACCAGCTGGACACCATTTTGGCCCACCCGCGACTGCCAGAACAGCGTTAATCGTGGGCGACCTGAAATCAGCATTTGGTGGAAAAGGGCCTTCACAGAGTGACAGTGGTCCATGGGCTCACCAATCACGCCCACCTTCCCCACACACGTACGAGGTTGGCTCTCTGGACCCAGTGCTCACAGATCTTCCAGCAGACTCCGTGCAGTGCAGCCAGCTGAAAAACAGTTGGCAGCTCTGATAATTCATGCAGTGCTCTCCCACATTTGGGCCCACACCCCGCCAGCGAGGAAAAATGCCAGCGGGTCTTTGGCTGTGGGGTAGAGCTGACTGGTGGCCATCAAGCGCGTCCTGGCTGACATGACTGGGCCGCCGCCCCTCTGCGGTGACGTGGATCACAATGTGGCCACCTTCACCGCCATTCTCCTTGCCGCGCGGGACCAAACATGTTCCACATAGAGTGTACGAGGCTGAGCCGCGAGACCAGCCTTGGTTTGGTTTCAGGTGTCGCCTTGCCGCGGAGGATAAATACAAGGCCCGGGTGCGCCCAAAGCGCCGCCCACAAAAGAAGAACAAGGCCCTGTACGCGCCACCTGTAAGGCCCTGACCAGGAAAGCTCATGGGCCAGGAACAGTGGGAAAATGACGTCAGGAGGAAACTAGCTCCAATCAGTTGACCCCAAGCAATGTTTGGGCTTTCGTGAAGGAGAGACAAGGCACCGTCACCCCGGAGAGAATCCCCCCCCTCATCAACACCAGCAGGAGACTGGGTGGCAAAAAAACCAGGAGAAGGCAGACCTCCTGGCGACGCACTTCAGGGAGGAAGATGACGACACAGGACCCTGAGAGGCAGCCACTCGCCTCACCGTTGTTCACCTGGGCCTGGACAGCCCGGTGGTCACGGAGGACATCGTGGCCCGCATCCTGCGTACCGTCAACACCAAAAAGGCGCCCGGGCCTGATTGGTGTGAGTCCCTTCCTGCTCAAGCACTGTGCAGATGAGCTGATAAGGCCCCTCAGCACATCTTTCAGCAGTGGCCTCCAAAAAAGGGGCGCCTGGCCCAAACCTGTGGAAGGAGGCTCGTGTCACGCCCGTACACAAGAAAAAAGGGGAAAGGGCCCAATCCAGCCAACTATCGTCCAGTCTCGCTCCTGTCAGTTGTCAGCAAGATCTTAGAAAGGATTATTGCGAGCAGCTGACCCGCCACTAGAGGAGCACAAACCCGATGTCCCTAGACAGTACGGGTTTTGGAAGGGACGCTCCGCCTCGGACCTGCTTCTCCTGCTCTCCAAATCATGGCAGGGGGCTCCCTGGACTCTGGCGGCCCATCGTGGTGAACCCTGGACATCGCCGGGGCCTTTGATGTGTGTGGCACAAAGGGCTCCTGGGAAAGCAGAACAGCTCGGATCCACGGGGACCCCTGCTGGCGTTTTTCTCGAGCTACTGCACAGCCGGAGTTTTGAGGGTGGTGGGAAGGGAGCACGTCTTTCCACGTCCCGGGGGAGGCTTCCGTTCAAGGGATCGGTCCGGGCCCATCCTGTGGAACATTTATTAAATGACCTCCTCCAAAGCCTCCTGTGGCGTCTTTCTATGTGGAAGACTGCCCCGTGTCCCACTCCACACCAGAGAGGAGACTGCGAAGTGATAGATGCCCCCAACCGTCAACTTGGTGACATCATGGCCTGGGGAAGCGGTGGCAAGTCAAGTTTGCTGCGAGAAGATCCAGGCATGGTTATATCACGTTCGAGGGAGGACCCAGGGCTACTCGAGGGGAAGCTGAAGTTTGGGGACGATACCCTTGTCATTCAAGGACCTTCAACACATCCGGGGGTTTGGAGGTTGACTCCGGGTCCGCTTTTTTACCGCCCTGGAGACAGTGCAGGTTCCGAGCCTCCCCGAGGGTTTACTCTCCTGCGCCGAGTAAGGCACCTGCTCGACGCTGACGGGCCTAAAGCGGCTGTATAAGGCCCAAGTGAGGCCGTCATGGAGTACAGTCCTCCACCTGGATAAGTTAGTGCCAGTGCCCCTGCACTGGGACCAAAGTGCAGAGGCGTGCTGGAGCGCTCATACCACCCAACCGACGACAATATCACAGGGAACGTCGCCCGCGGCAACAGTGACAGCAGCAGAGCGACGACAACAACAACACATCAAACTGCAGCTCCCAACAACACCAGCAACAACAACAACAAAAACGACGACAGCAGGAGCAGTGCGGGGATGATCCCCTCCCAGCTTGACAGCCTTTGGGGCACCCGGGGGAGAGTCGGTGCCCTCACCGTGTTGCACAAGGCCCAGGTGAAACACTCTTCCACCTTGCAGGGCTCGGTCCCGGGAGGAGGTCAGAGCGCGCTACGAGGACGTAGCGTCGGTTTATCTTCCTCCCAGGCCGAGGACCCACACCGTGAGGGCCAGGGGAGGGTTTACTTTGGGGGCCCCGCGACACTGTGGGAAAAAAACCTTCACGGTTTAGGTAGATGTCGTGGCCATGAACACCCAGCAGGTGAAGGGGCGGCCACAGATGGTGCCGTCACATCCGCCTTAGGCCCTAAGGAAGAACACAGTTTCGTGTCAATAGTGATCATTGTGACACCACACATAGTGACACCATTGACACGTGACACAGTGTACGTGTAAAATAGTGCCGCTGAAAAGTGCCTTGACGGACAGTGACCTCAGTCTTAACATTTTATATTTGTTTAATCTATAAGGCTAGCTTTCAGATAGATGTCCCCGGGACAGGGGAACATCTTTAAAACCTTTTTGCCACCCATTTCTTCAAAACCTCTTTGGGTATTTGTAGCCCCAATGATTACCAATGTCAGTTGTTTAATTAAAAAAAGGAGAGAGAGGAGAGAAGAGGGAGACAGAGAGAGAGAGAGAGAAGAGAGAGAGGAGAGAGGAGAGGAGGAGAAGAGGAGACGACGGAGTGAGAGAGAGGAGAGAGGAGAAGAGCGAGACAGAGCGAGAGCGAAGAGCGAGAGAGAGAGAGAGAAAAAAAACAATATAGTACACAGGGTTTAAAAGAAAAAAAAAGAACTCAGAATACAAAACAGGAAAATTGCGTTGATAAGGGAGACAAAAATTCAAATAAATAGGGAAATATTAAACTAACAAATCAGGAAAAAGAATGTTGTGTCAGTCAGTTATCACTCCTAACATATATATTAACTTGCATAACTATTACTAGTGAATTACACCTAATTATCAAACAAGGGTCACACGTATTATAACTCCATACAGGATATGTGCATGTAATAACATCAAAAGAATCAGTGTATTTTTAGACATTGTGGATTTCCCCACACTAGTACTGACCACACACTATATATATATATATAAAATATATATATATATATATATATATATATAAAATATATATATATATATATATATATATATATATATATATATATATATATTTTATATAGATATATATATATATTAAATTTACTCGGCCATGTCATTTTCTTTGATGTTGAACAACATGTTATCCATTGTTTTCCATATTTTTCTGTGTATTTACCTCAGACTTTAATCACTTTTAGCGATAGGAATTATGCTTTGGGAAGTTTATAGTTTATATTTTATATATATATTTAGCCTTAAGTTAGGTGTAGGCTACCATTTGTTATTCCCTAGCTAATTATTATGTGCCTAATTTGAGGACAAATTATATAGTGGCCCGAGCAATGTCAGTCAGTTATTACTCATAACATATACATTAACTTGCATAACTATTACTAGTGAATTACACCTAATTATCAAACAAGGGTCACACGTATTATAACTTCCATACAGGATATGTGCATGTAATTAACATCAAAAGAATCAATGTATTTTTAGAAACATTATAAACATATAATTATATATCTATGTAATGTACATATAATTATACGTTTATCTTTCCTCCTCTGTTTCACCGTGAGACCCATGAACACCTTGCACTCTCAAAGTATGTCAGAGGACAAATGCCTAGTTGTCAGCATAAAGTATAGGATCAACAAGAAGTGATAAGAAGCCAGAAGCACGAGGAGGATGAAGAGAAGCCCTCGGACATCGACACTACCAACACGCACCTCTCAGTCTCCCCGTCCGGCACTCCCTGGCTGTGCTCAAGACATTCATTGTACTTGGCTGTAATCTCTACCGTCCTTACTGGACTCTAAATAAATGTGTACAAAGCTGGAAATGCCATTTTAACTCATACCAGATGATAAGGCTCTATAACTATCAGACTTATATAAATTGTGGCATACGCGGTGGTAGTATAACGACTTATAGTTGAATTAAAGGCTTCTGGGTCATAAAACTTGCGGCCTTTACCTCGAGGTGTTAAGGAAGCATAAATATGAAGAGGTAATTATGTTCCCTACTTGTAAATTTCTCTCTTGGAAAATTATAGTATATTAAACAAGTAGAAGGAATACATAGGAATACATAGGGATAACAGACACCAGGAGACCTATTGGTCCATAGCTAGGGTATCTGTTGTACTACATACTACTAACTATCAACTACATGTAGGAGGAACAGGTGGAAAAGGATACCATGTCCATAAAGAAGATAGGGACATGGAAGTTTCGTAGTGAAGAATGATAGGATATGAAGTATGCTAACTACATAACTACAACTACCACTAACACTAATCGATCCGGGCGACTATAATATGAATTCGCAAGGGAAGGAAGAGAAGGATGAGGAGGAGGAGGAGGAAAACACTTACATTGAATATTTGTTATCCTGCTCCTTGTAATTACATTCTTTATCTTGTAATCGTTGTTTGTCCGTCTTTTCTTTTATTGTTATGATTACGTAGAAGCCTTTGTTATCCTCTTCTTTGTTATGCTTTGTTTTCATCCTTTTCTTCTCCTTCTGGTTGGATGTCCTATGATGAATGTCAGACAGTTGGGGATGTAATGTTTCCTTTTCATCATAATCATCTTAAATACCTTCATTACTAACGATTTATGTCATAACAATTACTTGCAACAGCTATTAACTCATACTATATATATTTATCTATTCATCTATCTTTTTTTTACTAAATATATCATAGTAAATGTTTATAGGTAGGTTATAAGTCAATTTATTTGTTTATATGTTATTCAGTGTTACAGTTTTAAATAGCTCGCAGCAACAAAATTCCAGTGTAAGATATAAACATTGTTGTATTTGTGTCCATGAATCTCTACTTTATCTTTACCAAATGTCATGGAAATTTACAGACTTTTTTTTACGACGGGATTGTTGCATTATTTTGTTTATACATCTTGAGGGGTTTGGCTAGGCGGAAAAAAATGTAACAAAAAGCCCGACTAGCACTAAATATCACCTATGTAAGGGTCATAACACACTACCAAATCCTTCTTTTGTGTCCTTCCTGACAATCATAATCTGGATTATACTACACAACAATACTTACTGTTTATTTTATGTTTTTCTTCCTGGTAAGTTGGTGTTAAATTACTTTTCCTCTACTAAGACTTCGTCCTATCATATTTTTCCCTTATGTTTTTGTCTTGCTTTTATCTCCCTCCTGTTTCTTTCCCACCCTCGTACGACCACCACCAACTCCTCCTCCTCCTCCTCCTCCTCCTCCTCCTCCTCCTCCTGCTCCTCCTCCTTCTCCTCTTCCTCCTCCTCCTCCTCCTCCTCCTCCTCCTTTTCCTCCTCCTCCTCCTTTTCCTCCTCCTCCTCCTCCTTTTCATCCTCCTCCTCCTCCTTTTCATCCTCCTCCTTCTCCTCCTCCTCCTCCCCCTCCTCCTTTTAGGAGAGATAACAGTAGACGAAATATCAAAGTATTTGCAGAAACTTGACCCAGTAAAATCCGTGGGGGTGGACGAAATCTCGCCGAGATTAATTCCCGAATGTCACAGTAAATTATCGCTCCCATTAAAGATTATTTTCAATAAATCACAAATGAACAAAAATGTTCCTAGTATGTGGAAATTAGCTAATGTTACACCGATATTCATGAAAGGGAGTATGAGCCTCGGAAGTAATTATCGCCCAATTAGTCTAACGTCTGTGATTGTTAAACTATTTGAGAAAATATTGCGGGATAAAATAGTGTATTTTCTCGATGAAAATAACTCGCTATTAAACTTCCAGTATGGATATCGAAATGAGAGATCCTGCTTAACACACCTACTCGATTTTTTCAATGTCATTTATTCAAACTCGGACGCAAAAATTCCCTCGGATATCATATACCTTGATTTACAGAAAGCCTTCGATACAGTTCTTAGTCAGGTTCACCGTGTCATGCCGTGGGAATTGCGTGCCAAAAGCGATTTTATTGTTTAAATGCCTTCTATAGGGTGTTAATAAACAAAAAAACTTGGGTGGCAATTTTACTTTCGGGAATTTGGGTTTTTGTGGGGGCTTAAACGGGGGTACTGTCATTTCGCAATTTATCGCCCGAAATGAAAGCACTAATATTGTTATAACTATTTTTATCTCCTAAAATATTAATCGGAAAATTATGAAAAAGATCTGGTGTCTTTCTCATATCATTATTCATTTATGAACCAAATATTTATTTGATATCTGGAATGATTTTTGATGTATTAACAAATATGTTATTTGTACATGCTGAATCTGTGAACCACGATATCCACCGTCTCTGAACTAGGTTAAGAGTTTGTCCATTTCAGCACCTTTGATTGTCTCCTACTATAAAACAATTTTAACTAAATATATGTACAATAAATGAATGCTAGGCCTAATCGATGATAGTAACGTAGCACTATTTTATGAAGTATGTTCTTCCCAGATAAGTATCCAATGCAGATATAAGTCATCCGTGACTAGAAGATTTTAACAACCTCAGCACCAGTTAGTGTCAGGAATTGTTTTTCTTTTGCTATATTATTATGACATATACTATGATATTTACACGATATGATTGTGTATGTTTATATATATAAGAAAAAAACTACAAATGTATGATAAAACATGACATGACTTCATAGCACTGATACAAATAAAGGAAATAAAAATATACTTTTCTGTAATCATCACACATTCATACCAACTTTTACCACCAGTAATTACTCCACTCAACATCTAGATGAATACTAACAATAAACTAAATTAATGTAAAATCTTAAATGAATCTTATGGGGTCATTTGCTGATCTTAATACATTGGCTAACTGATTGGCTACATGTCATCTTCGTCACAAATACTGTAGTCTTTCATGTTTCCACAGTCGGTGCATTTGCATAATGCTGTGCATGGCAGTCGATTTTTATGGAATGAACAGTTCACTTTCTCTTTGCACGCACCTTTGCATCCACACCTAACTAGTTCAAGTACTGCACGTGGTGCTGGCTTTTCGAGACATTGTACTGGTATAAGGTTTTTGTCGTCATTTAGTTTCCATCCATTGCCCTCTGGGAGCAGGTTCCTTGGCCTTGGTTCTTGGTAGGTTTTATCTCTTTTGGACATCAGGTTGGCACGTTGTATGTGAGATTTCAGAGTGCTTTGCGTCGGTGGAAGCTTTTCACCCTCCAAGTTCTTGATCTTGAACAGCTCCCATCGAAGATCTGGCAATGTGACGCACAAACTTTTGCTGGAGTATACACTGCAGACGAACGTCTCGACATTGACAGCATCAGCTTCAGGAAGACTGTCTGAACATCCAAAGATCTGGAAAGTCTTGATAATCTTGCTACTCGAAGGTAGTTGCAGGAACTTGGTTATCCACGCTTTCTTCGATATACTGAAGATCTTTCCACCCCAATCCGCGCCAGTGAAGTTGTGCAGTCCTATCAAAGCCTTTGACTTCTCCGTTCCAATCACAGTGCACCTCTCTTAGATGTCAATTGTCCGGAAGAACTTCGCTCTGCCAGTTAACATCTTCAATTGTCCTGGGATGGTGTGGTTGGCAACAAGATCTATCAACAACAAGAACGCATCTGTGTCTGGGGACCACACATACATGTCTCGCGTTGACGTTCCTTGTCTTGCTGCATCGATGACATGAAGCGGGATCTGTGTGTCAGCTTCCTCGTGATTGTGAGCGGACATATTCTGACTGATGATGTTGTTTGCATTGGTGTATGCTGATGACCCATACACAACAACAAGCCCTTTGTTACTCCCAGAGAAATGCTTCAGCAATCGTTTCCCAAGAAATTCTGTGAGCTGGGACTTGGTGTCTACATGAGATAGCAGAAGCTTTATATGAACATTGCGTATGTTTATCGCGTCTTGTATTATGAACTTCACTGGTTGTGCTGAGCCTGCTCGCTTGGAACGTGTTTTTCTTTCATAGATCCCGTTATATAGCGGTCGAAAATGATTCTTCCTTCACTGTACCAATTCATCATATTGTCGATTCTCTTGACAAATGCATCAGCCAGGTCACTAATTGTGTGCATCCCTGGAAGCTTCTTCATAACCTGTACGACCGCTTGTCCATCAATGATGATGACCGTTTCTCTGGCGAACCTGGATTCCATCAACCCCAACTCGTCATCGTCAATAGACTTACTTGTTTGGTACAGACCGACATAATCCTCGATGGATTCTCGATGTTCTTCGACGCCCTCTGTGGTACCCTCCATTCCCTTATCGTTGGTGAGAGCAACGATTTCAGTTGGTACCTCTTGAATGCGTGGTGTAGTGTTGTCTGATCCAGTTACTGGTGGTGTATATGTCTCGATTTCCTTCATGAACGAGCTCTTGTCACTCGGGATCAGCAGTGTCCCATCAGTTGCAAAGAGGGAACGAGGTGTGACCGCCATTTCAAAGTTTCCGATTTCTCGGCAAAGTTCTTTATGTTACCAATATAATCTGATGTAACATTATGTACAAAGGTGTAGCCCTTCCGCTTGCCTTTATCGCAAATGATGCAGGTGAGTGAGTTCATTGTCACGTCCGTTATAGTTGAATCTCAACAGGCCTCGCTTCGAACCGGGTGAACTTCTTCATAAGTGCAATTGGCATCATCACTGGAAAAAAAGAAAGAACATTTTAATATCTTAGCCTAGTCCACATATTGTTAAATAAAGATTGGACTCGATTCGACGGGTTTCGACTTGAGATATTTCTCAACGAACAAATGACTGCATAGAATATTATAAATTTACTGTAATTCATTAGCTTTGTGAGATATTTGTTTCGCATCCACTTAATTAGAATCAGTTTATTATAGGTGCTGACAAAAGCGTAGCCTAGTTCAGAGACGGCGGATATCTTGGTTCACCGACCCTGCATGTACAAATAACATGTTTATTAATACATCAATAATTATTCCAGATATCAACTAAATATTTAGTACATAAATGTATGATGATATGAGGAAGACACCAGATTTTAAAAATAATTTTCCTACTAATATTGTAGGAGATAAAAATAGTTATATCAATTTTAGAGCTTGCATTTCGGGCGATAAACTGCGAAATGACGGTACCCCCCTTTAAGCCCCCACAAAAACCCAAATTCCCGAAAGTTAAATTGCCACTCAAGTTTTTATGTCTACTAAGACCCTATAGATGCCATTTAAACAATAAAATCGCTTTTGGCGCGCAATTCCCACGGGATCACATTTCAGGTACACGGCGAACCTGTTTATCAACATAAGCGACTTTTGACCAAGCAAGGGCACATGGCTTAGGCGAGCAGTTATGTTCATGGATTGGCGATTGGTTTTCACATCGTAAACAACGGGTAGTAATAAATGGCGAGGCATCTGATTGGTTAGATGTTACTAGTGGGGTGCCTCAGGGCTCGGTCTTGGGTCCTACTTTTTTTCTGATATATATCAATGATTTGGACTGCGGACTTGATATCTAAAATATCAAAATTTGCTGATGACACCAAATTAGCGGTAAAGCTATACTAAGAAAATTGCGAACTCATACAACGTGATCTCGACAAACTATCAGATTGGAGTGATAAATAGCTATTAAAATTCAATTCCGATATATGTAAAGTAATGCATATACGCAACGATAACCTCAAATATAACTATCAAATGCAAAATAAATCGTTAACTGAAGTACAGCAGGAAAAAGATTTAGGTGTCATCATTAGTAATGATTTTAAAACCAGTACGCATTGCCTAAGTGCCAGTAAAAAGGCGAATATGATGTTGGGCTTCATTAAATGCAACTTTGAACTTAAACTCCGAAAGTAAGGACACGATTATACACGTCTTTGGTTAGGCCGCACTTAGAATATGCCGTTCAATTCTGGTCGCCTTGTTTCGTAAAAGATCAAACCAAATTGGAATAAGTTCAAAGAAGAGCAACCAAACTAATACCATATCTGCGAAATTCATCTTATGAAAAGAGACTACGGGAACTAAATATGTTTTCCTTAAAGGATCGTAGAATCCGTGGGGACTTGAAAGAAATATTAAAGATCCTAAAAGGATTTCATGTCATTAATCAAGAGAACCTATTCAGGCTCCTCAAGTGACAACAAGAAATAACGGTTTAAAACTGAACGGTCAACGTTGCATCACTGATCTCATTAAACATTATTTCAATGTTAGAGTTGTTGATCGATGGAACAAATTACCAGCAAATGTTGTCGAAGCCAGCACAATAACTTAATTTAAAAACAGACTTGACGCGCATTGTAAGATAAATGTGTCTTGATATTGCCCTGCGAATTCATATTATAGTCCCCCGGAATGATTAGTGTTAGTGGTAGCTGTAGTTAGCATATTTCATATCCTATTATTCTTCACTACGAAACTTCCATGTGTAGCGGCTTCAACGATCACCCCTTTCAGTCTTATCAAGTTTCCCGTTCTCTTCACGTGCTGTCCCTAGGAGAACCAGCGTAGCAACGTTAACTATCCTATTATATATTCTTCATATTTTGTTATTGTCATTATCATATTTATACACTTTTGTCAACTTTTCAATACAGTTAAATATATACAACGTGTAACCCGCAATGTATACTAGAAGTGTCTTTGGTGAAACTCGCAGTCTTGGGCGAGTTCCACATTTAACTTTCAGATAACCATTTGTAAACCAGAATTTCTGTATATGTAATCCAGATTTTAATGCAATAAACAACCTGAACTGACCAAATGAGTTTCTATCATTCCAGTTCAACCATAAGCTATGAACACTCCTGCTAGTTACAAATGGTGACCCCGGAGTGTAGCTAATGGTTCCTAGGTTGGCTAAAACTGGTGCTGTACATCACGGCATAGAAATGCAATTTCTATGCTTTGCTGGACACATGAGCACACTTCTCCTAGTAGTGGGACCTGCGTCTTCGGAAACATCCGTCCCACTGCTCCTGCTGTATATTCCTAGCCTCCAGCTTCACTGGTGATCGCTAGGTTGAAAGCGGGATCGGGAGAATTACACTTCATACGTGTAGCCGCCACCTAGTCAGGTTTCCCACCCAGACCCCGGCACCTTCTGTGCTTTCCTCAGGGCATTTTTGCCCTCAGACGCCTTACTGCGTCCTCAGCGGCCTATGCGCATTCAGCGCGGCCACTACCCCGCCAGGCGCCTCACTGCGTCCTCAGCGGCCTATGCGCATTCAGCGCGGCCACTGCCCCGTCAGATGCCTTACTGCGTCCTCAGGCCTATGCGCATTCAGCGCGGCTACTGCCCCTTCAGATGGCTCACCGCGTCCTCAGCGGCCTTATGCGTGTTTAGCGCGGGCCCTGCTTCCTCAGACGCCTCAGTGGCCTATGTGCACTCAGCGCAGCCACTCCACCCTCTGACGCCTCCTTGCGCCCTCAGCACGACCTCACGCGCATTCTGCGCAGCCCCACGGTGTTATTGAATCACTCTACGGCCGCCACTCGCCGCCCTATGGATTACGGTGGGCCCTGTGGATTACCAGCCCTGTGGATTACTCAACCCTCAACTCCACAGTGTTAACGTGACTCACTCCACGGCCGCCGCTCGCCGCCCTATGGATTACTCAACAGCCCTGTGGATTACTCAACCCTCAGCCCCACAGTGTTAAAGTGACTCGCTCCACGGCCGCCGCTCGCCGCCCCATGGATTACTCTACTCTTCCGCGGATTAACGGTGCTCCCACCCCCAGTTAAGTGCAGTTACTCACCGGCGTACAGTTACACACCAGTGCTACTTTCGTAACCGTGTTTCGTTCCCTGAACAACTGGGACACCCGTCCAGTCCACACCTGCGCTTTCACTCAACTTCGCCATGCCTGACGACGACAACCTACCCACTGCAGCAGCAGTGACACTGAGAGCACCACCTTTCTCTCCACTTAACCCGTCCATGTGGTTCGCTGTCCTGGAATGCTGATTCAAAGCATCCAAAATCACAAACAAGCTCACCTAGTTCACCCACGCCGCTAGTTTCCTGCCTCTCGACGACCTTCCACAAGTTGCTGACGTAATCTCAACAGCTGCCACCTCCGCCACACCCTACGAAGACCTAAAAACGTGCGTACTCTCAAGCCTCCAGTCTTCTACCGCCACCCGCCTTAAAGAACTGTTCTCCAAGGACGAGTTGGGTGACGAGAAACCGACAGACCTACTGCGTCGCATGAAGCTGCTACTGGGTGACAAGTACAGCACTTTCGACCCAGAGTTGTTCAAACAGCTGTTTTACCAACGCCTGCCTACTGCTACACAGAACGTCCTTTTCTGCATCAAGGATAACCTAGACCCCGATGCCATCGCCAAGTTAGCAGACGACTTTGTGGCAACAGTTCCTACACAACATGTCTCTTCAGTGTCCTCAGCTTCGACCCAGGACAACACTCAGCTCGCCTTGCTCACCCAGCTGGTATCCCAGCTCACGACACAAGTCACCTCTCTCAAGAATCAGTTCACGACTGAGGTCACTTCTCTCAAGAGGCAAATGCAGGACCACCAACGACCCCGCTCATCCACACCTCAGCAACGCCAGTACCGTCCACGGCCACCCACACCTCAACGCCGCCAGCAACGCTTCCGCTCGAGAAGCCCAGGACTCTGCTGGTACCACGACAACTTCGGCAGCAAAGCCTCAAAGTGCGACCCCCCCTGCTCGTACGCGGCATCACCACGAAAAAGGCGAGTACTAGTGCAGCGTACTTCTCGCCAAACCTCATCGCTGCTCCGCCTTCACGACAAACGCTCCAACTTCAGTTTCCTGATCGACACCGGCGCCGATGTCAGCGTTATCCCCGCGCCCGCCAGTCTACGAACCTTACCTCCCATCCTGCATCTTTTCGCCGCTAACGGGACCAAAATACCTGTTTACACACGGCGCACCTTGAAACTCAATCTCCACCTAGGACGTTCTTTCGAATGGACCTTCTACGTCGGGAACGTTTCTCAAGCAATCCTCGGGGCAGATTTCCTGCGGCACTTCAACCTCTTGGTGGACGTCAAGGGTCAAAAATTGGTCGACCCACTCACCTCCATCTCCTCCACAGCCCGACCAGCACCAGGACACAGCATGCACCTCTCTGTCATCCAAAAGGACCACCAGTTCGCCGACCTTCTTAGATCTTTCCCTACGCTGACTCAACCTTACTCAGCCAGCTTGCCCGACAAACACCATGTCACGCATCACATCGAGACCACAGGACCTCCAGTACACGCCAAGGCCCGTCGCCTAGCGCCTCAACGCTACCGGCAAGCCAAGGCCGAGTTCGAGTCTCTGATGCGACAAGGTATTGTGCGGCCCAGCAGCAGCAACTGGTCATCAGCCCTCCACGTCGTCCCCAAGAAGAACGGCGACATACGGCCCTGCGGAGACTACCGTGCCCTCAACTCTCACACCCAAATGGACAGATACCCGGTGCCAAACATCCAGGAGTTCTCGTCCCAACTCATCGGCACCAACATTTTCTCACGCATAGACCTTGTCAAGGCCTTTCACCA
Organism: Chionoecetes opilio; assembly: GCA_016584305.1. Classification (NCBI taxonomy): domain Eukaryota; kingdom Metazoa; phylum Arthropoda; class Malacostraca; order Decapoda; family Majidae; genus Chionoecetes; species Chionoecetes opilio. The sequence goes on along the minus strand of JACEEZ010010647.1, from coordinate 14,192 downwards.
GATCCCAGTCCACCCTGATGACATCCCGAAGACTGCCATCATCACGCCTTTCGGCCTGTTCGAGTACGTCAGGATGCCTTTCGGTCTCATGAATGCGGCACAGACTTTCCAACGTTTCATTGACGAGGTTCTTCGAGGTTTGCCTTCCTGCTTCGCATACATCGACGACCTACTCATCGCGAGCCCAGATGAAGCCTCACACCGCCAGCACCTTCACCAAGTCCTCACCCGCCTGCAAGACTACGGCATACAGATCAACGCGGACAAGTCTGAGTTCGGCGTCACCTCTCTCACCTTCCTCGGCCACACTGTAACTCCAGCAGGTTTCGCTCCACTCCACACGAAGTGTGAAGCCATTCGGCAGTTCCCGAAGCCATCCACCCAGCGCAAACTCAAAGGATTCCTGGGCATGATCAATTACTACAACCGTTTCATCCCACGCTGCTCTCTCCTCCTTCAGCCACTCCACGCCATGATCAGACCCTGTAAGGGGTCAATCTGTCACCACTGATCTGGACTCCGGATGCTGACGCTGCTTTCCTCGCAGCTAAAAAGGCCCTCAGCGACACAGCCATGTTGTCTTTCCCATCCCCTGACGCGGAGACTTCCATCGTGACGGACGCCTCCGACACTGGGACCGGTGCCATCCTCCAACAACTCGTCGACGGTGCCTGGAAGCCGATTGTCTTTTTCTCACAGAAGCTCAACACGGCCGAAACCAAGTACAGCGCATTCGATCGAGAACTTCTCGCCATCTTCAAGGCCGTCAAGCGTTTCCGCTACTTCATTGAAGGCCGTCACTTCCGTGTGTACACCGACCACAAGCCTCTCACTACTACCTTTTTGAAAAACAAGGACTCTTACACCCCACGGCAGTTTCGCCACATGGATTACATTTCTCAATTCACGACCGACATCAGGTACATCAAAGGTGCAGACAACGCCCCCGCAGACGCCCTCTCCCGAAACATCACTGCTGTGACGTCCTTTTCTCTTGACTACGCCGCCATAGCTGCTGACCAGTCCGACGACGCTGAATTGAACAAGCTACTGCACAACCCGGCGCTCAAAATGAAGCAACTCACGCTCCCAGGTACCAAGGTCGTCCTCTACGCTGACATCTCTACAGACACCGTCCAACCCTACCTGCCACAACGACACCGCTACCAGGCTTTTCGTCAGCTCCACGATCTCTCTCACCCCGGCATCCGAGCTACACAGCATCTGATGACGTCCCGTTTCGTATGGGAGGGCATCAACAGAGACGTCAGACATTGGACTCGCACCTGCACCAGCTGTCAAGCCTCCAAGGTGACTCGGCACACCCACTCTCCACCCGTCACTTTCTCACCCGTCACGGAGAGATTCGACCACGTCCACATTGACCTGGTCGGGCCCCTGCCACCTTCTGCCGGTCATCGCTACATCCTCACCTGCGTGGATCGCTTTTCACGTTGGCCCGAAGCCACCCCTATCGCTGACATCACAACGGACACCGTCGCCCACGCCTTCATCACTACCTGGGTCTCCAGGTTCGGTGTCCCACTCAGCCTCACCTCAGATCGTGGCGGCCAGTTCGAGGCCAGAATATGGAACAAGGTCATGACCCTGCTCGGCATCCGCCGCTACAGGACTTCCAGCTACCACCCACAGGCCAACGGCATGGTCGAACGTTTCCATCGCCAATTAAAGTCCTCCCTCATGGCTTCCGCCCAACGAGAGAATTGGCCCCTGGCTCTCCCCATCGTTCTCCTCGGCATCAGATCATCCCTGAAGGAGGACCTGCACCACTCCTCGGCTGAGCTGGTTTACGGCACCAGTCTTAGACTCCCAGGTGAACTACTGGTGAAAACACCCGACCCTGCACCCTGCAGTGTCCACGACTTCGCCTCTCGCCTCAAAAGTACTATGGGAAGCCTTCAGCCAGTGCAGCCTCGTTCTTCCCCAAGAAAGACCTTTGTGAGCCAGGACCTCGACACCTGCACCCACGTTTTCATACGCGTAGATGCCGTTCGCCGGCCTCTAACGCAGCCCTACCAAGGCCCCTACCTCGTCCTGAGAAGGACCAGGAAGACTGTCACCATTGACAGAAACGGTACTCAGGACGCAGTGGCCATCGACCGCGTCAAACCGGCATACCTGTTGGCCCCAGATCAAGCCCACATCGCTACCATCACATCGCCAACACCCAGGCAACGCCGCTCTACCAAAGTCTCGTTCCTCCTCCCGCGTCACTAGGGGGGGGGTATTATAGCGGCTTCAACGGTCACCCCTTTCAGTCTTATCAAGTTTCCCGTTCTCTTCACGTGCTGTCCCTAGGAGAACCAGCGTAGCAACGTTAACTATCCTATTTTATATTCTTCATATTTTGTTATTGTCATTATCATATTTATACACTTTTGTCAACTTTTCAATACAGTTAAATATATACAACGTGTAACCCGCAATGTATACTAGAAGTGTCTTTGGTGAAACTCGCAGTCTTGGGCGAGCTCCACATTTAACTTTCAGATAACCATTTGTAAACCAGAATTTCTGTATATGTAATCCAGATTTTAATGCAATAAACAACCTGAACTGACCAAATGAGTTTCTATCATTCCAGTTCAACCATAAGCTATGAACACTCCTGCTAGTTACACATGTTCCTATCTTCTTTAGGGACATGGTATCATTTGCCAACTGTCCTCTTGCATGTAGTTGATAGTTAGTAGTATGTAGTTCAACAGATACCCTAGTTATGGACCAATAGGTATCCTGGTGTCTGTTATTCCTATGTATTCCTATGTATTCCTCCTACTCTTCCTCCTCCTCCTCCTCCTCCTCCGCTTTTATAACTTTTTTATTTATTTTTCTCTTCCAGGTAAGTTGGTGCTGCTGCTCATTATATTAGTGGACAACAACGGAGGTGACATGTGAGTGTTAGCCACGCATGTTGTCTCTTCTCTTATGTGTCTGTCTGTGAATTAACTTTGTTGTTGTTGGTGGCGACGTTGTGTTGTGCTACCCTGGGTCACAAATAGGGTGATAAATGATTGGAGTGGACTCAGTCGTCAGGTAGTTAGTGCGGAGTCATTAGGGAGCCTTAACCCACTTGATACCAGCGACGCACGTGATGCATCCAATAAGTATGCAACGCCTAGTCCCAGCGACGCACCCCGTGCGTCCGCCATTTAAAAATCTGATACGCGGCTTCTATGGTAAGGAATGGCCTGAAAATGGTATGGGACACTGCTTGATATGTGAGACAACAGTGGCAGTACCCGGCAACTGCCTGGGCACGCCGTGCGGGTAGGAGGGGCGGATTTGAGGCGCGAGCTTATCCATTTTTTTCGCCGCGAGTTTAGACCTTATTTACTCCTATTCTATGGTAGCTATTGACTTGAGATTGGGGTGGGATATGCCTTATATACGTGGCAGCCCTCAAGTATAGGCTTGTTGGGATGGGGGATGCGCATGAGTTATTACTGAATGACAAAGGACATCCTACACAATGATACAGATAGAAAGTACAAATACATCATGGCCGCCCGTCGCCATGGTTACCGGGACGCTAGGGCGCTGCTGCCACTCGTCTTCATTTAGAAAACTTTATTAAGTCAACTTATCACACTTGAAATTGACTTCTTATGACATTTTGTGATACATACGTGGTATATATGAACTATGAAGGCACACATGATGCTCGGGTGGTGTGAAAATAATCGCCCTCCGAAAACTGGACGCATCGTACATCTGTAGCGACTAAAGTAGTCACCCCTTTCAGTCTTCAAGTTTTCCGTTCTCTACCAGTTTGTCTCTGAGAGAACCAGCGTAGCAGCGATGACTATTCTATTTCGTAGTCTTCAATAATTGTTGTTATTATTATAATGTTCTTGCACTATATCAGCTCATCAATGTAAGTAATTATATATCAACGTGTCACCAGCAATATATACTGGAAGTGTCTTTGGTGAAACTCGCAAGTCTTGGTCGAGTTTCGCATACACCTTTAAAATCACCATTTATGAAACCTGAAATTTTGTATATATACTCCAGATTTTATGCAATAAAACCAACCTGAACTGACAAAATGAGTATCCTTCATTCCAGTTCAACCATAAGCTATGAACACTCCACCTAGTTACAAATGGTGACCCTGGAGTGTAGCTAATGGTTCCTAGGTGGCTTAAACTGGTGCTGTCCATCTCGGCATAGAAATGCAATTTCTATGCTTTGCTGGACACAAGAGCACACCTCTCCTAGTCGTGGGACCTGCGTCTTCGGAAGCATTCGTCCCATTGCTCCCGCTGTATATTCCTAGCCTCCAGCTTCACTGGTGATCGCTAGGTTGAAAGCGGGATAGGGAGAACTACACTTATACGTGTAGCCGCCACCTTGTCAGGTTTCCCACCCAAACCCCGGCACCTTCTGTGCCTTCCTCAGGGCATTTTTGCCCTCAGACGCCTTACTGCGTCCTCAGCGGCCTATGCGCATTCAGCGCGGCCACTACCCAGCCAGGCGCCTCACTGCGTCCTCAGCGGCCTATGCGCATTCAGCGCGGCCACTGCCCCGTCAGATGCCTTACTGCGTCCTCAGGCCTATGCGCATTCAGCGCGGCTACTGCCCCTTCAGACGGCTCACCGTGTCTTCAGCGGCCTTATGCGCATTTAGCGCGGGCCCTGCTTCCTCCGAGGCCTCACTGCGGCCTATGCGCATTTAGCGCGGCCGCTGCCCCTCTCCAGACGGCTCACCGCGTCCTCAGCGGCCTTATGCGTGTTTAGCGCGGGCCCTGCTTCCTCAGACGCCTCAGTGGCCTATGTGCACTCAGCGCAACCACTCCACCCTCTGACGCCTCCTTGCGCCCTCAGCACGACCTCACGCGCATTATGCGCAGCCCCACGGTGTTATTGAATCACTCCACGGCCGCCGCTCACCGCCCTATGGATTACCAGCCCTATGGATTACTTACCAGCCCTGTGGATTACTCAACCCTCAACTCCACAGTGTTAACGTGACTCACTCCACGGCCGCCGCTCGCCGCCCTGTGGATTACCAGCCCTGTGGATTACTCAACCCTCAACTCCACAGTGTTAACGTGAATCACTCCACGGCCGCCGCTCGCCGCCCTATGGATTACCAGCCCTGTGGATTACTCAACCCTCAACTCCACAGTGTTAACGTGACTCACTCCACAGCCGCCGCTCGCCGCCCTATGGATTACCAGCCCTGTGGATTACTCAACCCTCAACTCCACAGCGTTAACGTGACTCACTCCACGGCCGCCGCTCGCCGCCCTATGGATTACTTACCAGCCCTGTGGATTACTCAACCCTCAACTCCACAGTGTTAACGCGACTCACTCCACGGCCGCCGCTCGCCGCCCTATGGATTACTCAACAGCCCTGTGGATTACTCAACCCTCAACTCCACAGTGTTAACGTGACTCACTCCACGGCCGCCGCTCGCCGCCCTTTGGATTACTCACCGCCCTGTGGATTACTCACCGCCCTGTGGATTACTCATCACCAGGCTGCAACACTACCAGGCGGCAACACTACCAGGCGGCAACACTGCCATGGCCGCAACTCTGCCACGCCCGCGACTCACAGCCGGCGGCACCACTGCCATGGCGGCAACTCTGCCACGCCCGCGACTCACAGCCGGCGGCACCACTGCCATGGCGGCAACACTGCCACGCCCGCGACTCACAGCCGGCGGCACCACTGCCATGGCGGCAACACTGCCACGCCCGCGACTCACAGCCGGCGGCACCACTGCCATGGCGGCAACACTGCCACGCCCGCGACTCACTGCCGGCGGCACCACTGCCATGGCGGTAACACTGCCACGCCCGCAACACTGCCGGCGGCACCACTGCCATGGCGGTAACACTGCCACGCCCGCAACACTGCCGGCGGCACCACTGCCATGGCGGTAACACTGCCACGCCCGCAACACTGCCGGCGGCACCACTGCCATGGCGGTAACACTGCCACGCCCGCAACACTGCCGGCGGCACCACTGCCATGGCGGTAACACTGCCACGCCCGCAATACCGCCACGCCTGCAACACTGCCATGGCGGCAATACTGCCACGCCCGCACACAGCCGGCGGCACCACTGCCATGGCGGCAACACTGCCAAGCCAGCAACTGGTCACCACAGCCCTCCACATCAAATCGGCAACAAACACCAGCAGCACCGCTCCACCAACCAAAGTCTCGTTCCTCCTCCCGCGTCACTAGGGAGGGGGTACTGTAGCGACTAAAGTAGTCACCCCTTTCAGTCTTCAAGTTTTCCGTTCTCTACCAGTTTGTCTCTGAGAGAACCAGCGTAGCAGCGATGACTATTCTATTTCGTAGTCTTCAATAATTGTTGTTATTATTATAATGTTCTTGCACTATATCAGCTCATCAATGTAAGTAATTATATATCAACGTGTCACCAGCAATATATACTGGAAGTGTCTTTGGTGAAACTCGCAAGTCTTGGTCGAGTTTCGCATACACCTTTAAAATCACCATTTATGAAACCTGAAATTTTGTATATATACTCCAGATTTTATGCAATAAAACCAACCTGAACTGACAAAATGAGTATCCTTCATTCCAGTTCAACCATAAGCTATGAACACTCCACCTAGTTACACATCTGCCATGCTGCGTGCTCAGCTGAGGGCTAGGCGCGCGGGAACCTTAAATTAGCTGATGTCTGAGGCAGCCCCACCCCTCCTAGAACACCCCTTATTTTTCGAAAAGAGTGATACTTTTTGTTTTCTTCATTTACACCTTTCTAATAAAAACAAATAAAAAAAACCAAAATCAGCTGGGCTGTGGGTGTACTTTTTATTATATTTTGCTGGTACTCAGCGGGTTAAAAGGAGGCTAGACAATGTCATGGATGGGGATGAAAGGTGGATTTAGGTTGTATTAATTAACAGGAACTACCACGTGTAGGTCTCGCGGCCTCTTGCAGCTTCCTTATGTTCTTATGTTTTACCCCGCCCCGTTTTCTTTATTATTTGGTCGCCGAAGAGAGGGGAAATTCATGTATACTGTACTATAGATATTGGATATATTAACATACTGTATTATAATTATACAAACATGCGTATTAATCTGTGATCTAAAGGTTTGACTGAGTAATTACTATTGAGTTTATGAACTTTATGAAGAGCTTTTAATGTGTGACCAGTTTTGGAGAGTTAGAAAGAGCAAAGTAAAAATATTAGGTTAAATTTCATAGACCACTGTAAATCTGGACTGCGTACGGAATTTCGGCCTGTTGCACAATATTCCCAAAGTCGAAGCGCCTTTTTTAAATTCACTGTTTCAGTGGTAACCGGGAAGGATTCGATGCGAATTTTCGTAGGTTTTCAGTTCATAATAGAAGGATTCAATTCAAACAAAAACAACATATTTATTTGTCAAATAAAATATAATTATAAATATATATATTATAATAATAAACTAGTATAATATATATTTTATATAATATAAAATTATATATATATAATATTTATATATATATATATATATATATATATATATATATATTTATATATAATATATATATATATATTATTATATATATATATATATAATATATTTTATATATATTATTTTATATATATATATACACCCCACACACACACGCACAGACACTAAAAAACAATAATTTCACCATGCCAGGCAACACACTACATAAAAAACAAACTATTTAATGAACTAGGCTACACACTAACAAACAATAAAACTACTAAAAACAGGCTACACCTCATCATTATCATTATAAAAACCCGTCTCCGTGTTTACAAAGGTGGGCAGGTAGAGACTCAGGGAAGGAGAGAAAACCCAGTAGAAGTAGTAAAGACCACCCATTGAAATGGGTCACACGCCTTTCACCCCTCCCATTCAAGACTTCAGAGATTATAGACTTCCCCCCCAAAAGCACATTTTCCACAACATAAGTCGCCTCACCCAGGTGTGAGCTACACACAAATGAACAATAAATACAAAAAACACTGAGCCTTCAACTTTTAGTTTTATACGAATTGCAACCAGTCAGCTTTTCTTTTTGTCTGTTTTCGGGTTCCCGAGACACTTTCCTTGTTTTTACGCTTGGCATTAACATCCTATTATTTTCTATGCTTAATTAGATGTGAGGCACTCAAAACAGGAAAGGGAAACCGCAATTGGAAGTACCCCTTTCTCGAGAAAACTGTGGTTTTGGCATACGCAATGTGGGTCTTTTCCTCCCCAAGGGTGTCAGTGACCTGCTGGAAGTCGCTTGGGCTTGTTGCAGCCGAACGGTCACCTCTCATCTTCTCTTTCCAAAGCCACCGTATCTGTGGCACCGTCATTGTGAGAGAGACAGCGAACTGGAGGGCACACCCCCCTGCGCTCAACATTCTGTGAATATTTGTTATGTGAATGATCACGGGACGACACATCCTGCCCCCGTACTCTACATTTTCGTCGTCACCCCTTGTACGTTCACCTCGGCTGTTCACGTGAGTCTCTTGTCCACGGAGTAATGCAGGCCCCACATGTAAATGTATAGCCAAATGTGCAGGTACCGCATAACCATTGATTTTGAAAAAAGTTTGAAATGGTAGCAACCTTTTTTGTCACACTAATAAAAACATGCCCGAATAATAAAAATACAAAAAACGCACATTCTGGAGATGATGCGGTAGTACGCTTCTCCCAAGCGTTCTAGTGAACTTAGATCCCCGTTGGACCTATGCAGCGCGGCGATGTCAAAACCTAGCGCGTAACGTCCAGAGATATATGGTCTATGGTTAAGTTAGCTTAGGTGTAGTTAAGTTAGTTAGATTTTATATGAATAAGTAAATCAAAATAGTTATAGTAAAAGTATCGTCATCTTCTTCTTACCTACTGACTAATACGGATCCTCTTCTACTACACTTTCATCTTCTTTTTTCTTTACCTATCCTTCCCTTTCTCTCATAAATTAGCCTCCCTCCTACATCATCCCTCCTTTCTCTCCTCTCAGACCTTCCTCATCCTCCTCCTCCAATTTGAAGAAATATTGCGGGATAAAATAGTTCTTTTCTCGATGAAATAACTAAATTTTAAAAACTCCCAGCATGGATTTTCTAAATAAAAATCTGCTTAACAAATATACTCGATTTTTTTAATGTCATTTACATAAGAACATAAGAACATAAGAAAATAAGGAAGCTACAAGAGGCCGCGAGGCCTTCACGTGGTAGTTCCTGTCACCTAACACTAAGCTACATCCACCTTTCTTCCCCATCCATGAACCTATCCAGCCCCTCTTTAAAGCTCCCTAATGACTCCGCACTAACTACCTGCCTATTGAGACCATTCCATTCATTCACCACCCTATTTGTGAACCGTTTTTCCCTATTTCCTTTCAAATCTACGTTTTTTCCAGCTTGAACCCGGACTTCCTTGTTCTACCCTGGTTAAAAGCCGTAAGAACTTTTCCTACCTCTCCTTTATTAAATCACTGTATCCACTTAAAAACTTCTATCAGATCACCCCCTACTCTGCGTCTCTTGAGTGACTCTAATTCTAATAACTTCAATTTATTCTCATAACTAAAGTTACGCATCCCTTGTATCATTTTGGTCATCCTTCTCTGCACTGTTTCTAACAAGGCTATACCCATCCTGTAATATGGAGACCAAAACTGAACCGCATAGTCTAGGTGAAGCCTGACTAGAGCCAGATAAATCTTTATAATAACTTCCGCACTTCTGCTTATAACACTTCTGGTAATGAATCCTAATACTCTATTGGCTCTATTTCTGGGCCCCAATACATTGTTTTCTAGGTCGGAGGTCTGGGCTCACCCTCCCCTCCAAGATCTTTTTTCACCTTCTGATCTTTTCAGCGATACATTTTCTTATGGGGGTATCTATTACCAGGTTTTTTTTTACCAACATTCATAACGCTGGCACTTATTTAATATTAAATTCCATCTGCCATTGACTGCCCACTCGTTAAGTTTATCTAAGTCTCCCTGCAATATGTTTACATCAGACTGTGATACACTAATCCTACCAACCTTAGTATCATCAGCAAACTTGCTGATATCACTGCTAATCCCACTATCTAAGTCGTTGATGTATATCAAAAATAGTAATGGACCCAAAACAGACCCTTGTGGAACTCCACTTGTCACCAGTCCCCATTCAGATTTAGAACCATTAACTGTAACCCTTTGTTGCCTTTTACTTAGTCAAGCTCTGATCCAATGAAGAGCCTTCCCATCTATTCCCTGAGGGCCCTTTAAACCCTTTTTTAAGAGTCGCTCTTGTGGTAATTTGTCAAATGCCTTACTAAAGTCCAGATATATTATATCATAATCCTTATCATTATCTGTCGTCTCATAAACTTTCCTATAAAAACTCAATAAATTCGTGAGACATGACCTACCCTTGGTGAATCCATGATCAAACTATGTTTATCTAAGTGCTCGCTAATGTTTTTTGCAATAATAGATTCCAATAGTCTCCCCACCACTGACGTTAGACTTACGGGTCGATAATTTGACTTTAGTCCTCTGTCTCCCTTCTTAAATATGGGAACAACATTTCCTTTCCTCCACAATAATGGCACATCGCCTATCTCAACCGATTTTCTAAAAATGTGCACTAACGACTCACTAACAACCTCCTTGCATTCCTTTAATACCCTGGGATACACTTCATTTGGTCCTGGTGATTTAAAATTCTTCATTTTATCCATACCCTCTTCCACCATTTCCCTAGTTTTCACAATATCTTTGAGTTTCTCCTCATCGCTTCCTTTGAACATCTGTTCACTATTAGGTATCGTCTGTGTATCCTCCTCCGTAAAAACACTAAAGAAATAATAATTTTTACTTTTACACATATCCTCATCCGTATTTAAGACTTCCCCCTGTCCTGACTTTAACGGCGCAACTAATTCCCTTGTCTTGGTTTTATATACCTGATAGAACCCCTTTGGGTATTTTTTCGCCTGTCCTGCTACTTTAATCTCATAATGGTTCTTGGCAACTCGAGTTAATTTCTTCACTGTCCTTGCCATCTCGTTATTTTGTTCTTTGCTTACCAATCCTGCCTTGAACCTGAAATAAATGTTTCATTTTACTCCAATGTTGTGTCTTAAATTAGTGGTCATCCATTTTGGATCACTCTTTCTGGACCTTATTTCCCTATAAGGAATATTTCTTTTCTGTCCGTCAATTATATTCCTTACAAATAAGGTATAATCCTCCTCATTAATTCAAACTGGGACACTAAAATTCCCTCGGATATAATATACATTGAATTTCAGAAAGCCTTCGATACAGTTCCCCATAAGCGACTTTTGACCAAGCTAAGGGCACATGGCTTAGGAGAGCAATTATGTGCATGGATTGGTGATTGGCTTTCAAAACCTAAACAACGGGTAGTAATTAATGACGAGTCATCTAATTGGTTAGATGTTACTAGTGGGGTGCCTCAGGGCTCGGTCTTGGGTCCTACTCTTTTTGTGATATATATCAATGATCTGGACTGCGGAGTTTTATCTAAAATATCGAAATTTGCTGATGACACCAAGTAAGGCAGTAAAGCATATACTAGAGAAAACTACGAACTCATACAACGTGATCTCGAGTAACTATCAGATTGGAGTGATAAATGGCTAATAAAATTCAATTCCGATAGATGTAAAGTAATGCATATAGG
>JACEEZ010010646.1:60000-76580 GCA_016584305.1 Chionoecetes opilio | reverse complement strand
GGAGCCAAGGGGGCGCCAAAAGGCTCGGGCTTGGGCAAGTTGATGTTTTTGTCGAGAGTGTTTGGGTTTGGGGAAAAGGACCTGCATGGGAATCGCGCGTGGTCCCCCGGGGAGGGGCTTGTAGGGGGGCGGGGCCCGACGCGCCCCCCGGCGTATCCCCAATGATTGTTTGATTGACTAACTGACCACCTGACGACTGATCCTTTGCAATCATTTACCCTTATTTGTGAACCAGTTTTTCCCTATTTTTTTTTTAAAGTCTACGTTTTTCCAGCTTGAACCGCTACTTTTGTTCTAAACCCCTGTTTACTACCCGTAAAATTTTCCCCTACATCGCCTTTATTGTATCCCTTTATTTTTTAAAAACTTCATCAGATCCCCCCTTTTACTCTACGCCTCCAAGGGAGTGAATTTAATAGCTTAAATCTCTTCCATAACTAAGTTATGCATCCCATGAATCTTTTTGGTCACCTTCTCTGCCCCGATTCTAACAAGGCTATATCCATCCTGAAATACAGGCCAAAACTGTACCTCTAGCTAGGTGAGGTCTACTAGACCCCAAAAAAAGCTTTAGATTATTCAAATTTTTATTTATTCTTAAAAAACCTCAGCATTTCTATTTTTAAACACTTCTGGAAATGAACCAAAACACCATTGCTCAGTCTACCCTAACATTTTGTTTCCAAAGGCGGAAGTTGATTTTACCCGCACCCCCAAATATTTCTCGTCTCTGATTTTTTCAGTGAACTTGCGATACTGTGTACCTATTACCGGGATTTCTCTACCAACATTGATTATGCTACACTTGTTATATTAATTCCTCTGCCATCTGACTACCCTTTTTTAACTTTTTCTAAGTCTCTCTGCATACTTTTTTACATAGACTGTGATTAAAACCCTTTACCTGCTATCATCAGCACTTATATCCCCCCATAACACCCCAATTCTCGCCAGTCCCCCTCAGTTGTTGGGGTAGAGGGAAGGGGCTTGGTCCCCTCTTTGTAAAAACTTTGCATAGGTTTGGGGGTAATGCTCGAAAGGGTTAGGAACCATAAGATTACCCCTGACGGCTTTTACCTCGAGCGCCCAATGGTTATGCTTAAACCCTTTTGTCCCTGTTTGGGACCGCGAGGGTACGGGGTCAGGACCACCCCTTTGCTTCCAAAAAGAGTGAGGGTTTAGGCGCAGACATAAAAAAACACCAAAATACAAGTTGTATCACTAAATTTTTTGTTTGGTGTATTATAAACCTTTCTACGTGCCTGTTTGAAAAGTGATTGATTATTCAAACGTTGACTCCCTATATATATATTTGACATAAAAAAACATAATAATTCAAGGTTAGTGGATCAAAGTTTCTTATCTCACTAAAATAACGAACTCCACTGAAAATAAAAGACCCGGCAAAAAATGAATTGGATAAAACCCGGGAACCCCTTCACTCCCCGATCTTTCCTTTGCTATATAAAATTGTCTGTTGTTAGCTATAACTTTACGAAAAGTAATTTAATAAACCAAATTAGTTAGTGGACGAGGATACTAAACAGGTCATCGCTATAAAATATTGCTAATATTCAATTAAAAATCGTCTAATGTTACCCAAATTACAATGGAAATTATGTTCTGGGCCTCAAGGGGTTAGTACACTGTGCCCCAGCCATACCTATCATGCCAATACCCATCCCTTAACAATGGAAACAAATCTGAATGTCACACAGAAATGCACTGCTAGTGTGTCAATGGGAACTCTCCTGCCACGACCATCCCCCTTGAGGGAGGAATAAGGAACAGGCGTCAGTATAAATAAGACTAGAATGATAAGGAAAGAGAGTGGCAAGCAAGACAGGCCAAGGTCAGAAGGAAAAGGTCAGTGCGGAGTCATTAGGGAGCTTTAACCCCTTCACGCCCAGACCTTTCCTTGGCTATACAAAATTGTTTGTCGAGCCATAAGATTACAAAAAGCAACCTAATATACCAAATTAGTTAGTGGAGAAGGACACTAACAGGTCACATCTATAAAATATTGCATACATTCACCAAAAATCGTCCAATGGTACCCAAATTACAATGGAAACCACGTTCTGGGCCTCAAGGGGTTAAAAGGAGGCTGGACTGTGTTATAGGTGGGGATGAAAGGTGGATGTAGGTAGTGTTAAGTAACAGGAACTACCACGTACAGGTCTCCCAGCCTTTTGTAGCTTCCTTATGATGCTTGGAAGGACATCAACAAGCACACAGCCCTTGAAGTAAACCAACAATTGTATCAGGAAGCTCAAAACTACGTCAAGAAAAAGATAGAAAACCCGAACACTCATTAGATTAGAAAACTCTAGATAGGGAACTCACTAAATAGAAAAACCGACTCGAATACTTACCAGGGAACTGAGGACGTCATCGGGTACGTTCTTCTCGATGTCGCAAAGGGCGCGGGTGGCCGAGTGGGAGAAGATGACAGGGGCGCGCGTGACAGCCAGTACGTCCCTGGCGGTCCTGGCGGAGGCGTGTGACAGGTCCACCATCAGGCCGACGCGATTCATCTCCCGAACTAATTCCTGGAAAAAGAAGGAAAGGGAAAAAATTGTGAGAGTGGGAGGGAGATAAATGTAAAGAAGTGCAAAAAATAGAGATAGCAGGTGATATATTTGCCAATTGATTCCTGTAGAGAGAAAAACAAATTTAAAGAGGCACAAAAAAACTGATTCAAGGCATGGTGATATCTTTTTCTGAATTGCTTCCTATAGAGAGAGAGAGGAAAAAAGTGTGGGAGAGAAAGACAAATGTAAAGAGGAGCAAAAAATTAGAGATCGGAGGTGACATTTTTTCCGAATTACTTCCTGTATAAATAGACAAAGGGAGAAAAATATAAGAATGGGAGAGAGAAAGATTAATGTAAAGAGGTGTAAAAAATAGATGACAGGTGATATTTTTTTCTGAATTACTTCCTGTAACGAGAAAAAAAAGTGGGATAGAAAAATAGAAAAAGGCTAATGAAAAGAGATACAAAAAATAGAGATCGCAAGTGATATTTTTCCGAATTGATTCCTGTAGAGAGAGAAAAACTGGGAGAGCGAAGGAGACAATTTAGGAGAAAGGATTGACTTTTGTCGAATATTCCGTAAATAGAGGGAGAAAAAGTAGAGAGGAGGAGAGAGGAAGGGAGGAAGAGAAAGAGTTAAAAAATGAGAAGGGATAGAACAGAAGGGGAAAAAAAAAGGGGGAAAAGGAAAAAGGAAGGAAAGGAGAGAAAAAATAGAGATGAAGGGGAAACAAAGACGAGAGAGGACGGGAGGGGAGACAAATGAGGAGTAAAGAGTTTTGTTTTTGCAAGCCCGAGAGAGAGAGAGAGAGAGAGAGAAAAAGAGAGAGAGAGAGAGGAGAGAGAGAGAGAGAGAGAGGGGAAGAGGAGAGGAGGAGAGGAGGGGGAAGGAGATAAGAGAGGGGGAGAGAGGAGAGGAGGAGAGAGGAGAGGAGGAGCGGCGAGAGGAGAGAGGAGAGAGGTAGGAGATGAGAGAGAGAGAGAGAGGAGGAGGAGGAAGAGAGAGAGAGAGAGAGAGAAATATATATGCACACAGGTAGAAAATACAGGTCACAGGTGATACACAGGTAAAGAAATCCAATAAAAGCGTGAGAAATACAGAAAAATACTACTGGCAATGAATGAATTAGTAGTTAAAACCCTTCACCGGTAAATTAATTCAGGTTAAAGGAAAAAAAAAATGCACCCGTGAAAAAAAAAAAACCGAATACGATCAACGTGTGATGGAAACAGTTTAATATTCGTAAATTCACATCAGGATATTTAACTATTTTTGGAGAATTTGCGTGCACTGCATACGAACAGTGATGCTTAAAAATGGGAAAAACCAATATCAGAAGCGGTGCATAATAGTGAGAGAGAGAGAGAGAGAGAGAGAGAGGAGAGAGAGGGGAGAGAGAGAGAAGAGAGAGAGAGAGAGAGAGAGAGAGAGAGAGAGAGGAGAGAGAGAGAGAGAGAGAGAGAGAGAAGGGGAGAGGAGAGAGAGAGAGAGAGACGAGAGAGAGGAGAGAGAGAGAGAGAGAGAGAGAGAGGGGAGAGAGAGAGAGAGAGGAGGAGAGAGAGAGAGAGGAGAGAGAGGAGAGAGAGAGAGAGAGAGAGAGAGAGAGAGAGGAGAGAGAGAGAGAGAGAGAGAGAGAGGGGAGAGAGAGAGAGAGAGAGAGAGAGAGAGGAGAGAGAGAGAGAGAGAGAGAGAGAGAGAGACGAGGGAAAGAGAGAGAGAAAGAGAGAGAGAGAGGGAGGAGGAGAGAGAGAGAGAAGAGAGGAGAGAGGAGGGGAGGTGTGGGGGAGGGGAGAGAATGAGAGAGAGAGGAAGAGAGAGAGAGAGAGAGAAAAGAGAGGAGAGAGAGAGAGAGAAAAGAGAGGAGAGAGAGAGAAAGACAGAGAAGAAGAGGGAGAGAGAGGAGAGAGAGAGAGAGAGAGAGGAGAGAAGAAACACGCAGGAAGAGAAAAGAGAAAGCGAATGCACAAAAAACCAAAAGAGAAGAGAAAAGAAGAAGAAAGATTTAATATCATTATATCAAAATTTTTTCGGTTTTTGGGAAATTCCGCCCTGTCAATCCCCTCATACAATTTTTAAACCCAAGGGAATTTGGCCTCTTTATGGCATTAAAATTTGTTATTTTAAAATTACGAAATTTGAAAATAAAAAAATTTGGGTCTTTTTGTGGAAGGTTCCGCCCCTGGGCGGTTTCTTTTATTCAGTTTTAACCAGGGCCCAAAGGGTTTTTAAGGGCCACTTTTTATTACTTAAAATTTTGTTATTTTTAGATTACGTTGTTCTATTACGCAAAATTTTTTTGCATAAAAGACTTCCAACCAAAACGCTGCTTTTCTTTTTCCTTTACTTCAGTCCTATCTTCTCCTATTACTTCAGTCCTATTACTTCACTAGCCTACTTCCTATTACTTCAGATTTAAATTCTGTCCTATTACTTCGTCCTATTACTTCATAGCTACTTCCTATTACTTCAGAGTTACTTCAGTCCTATTGGTTCAGTTACTTCAGTAGGGTATAAGTCTTAGGTATAATATAATATAGGTGGGCCGAAGGCCCACCAAAAGCCCTCCGCAGGAGCTAGCCAAAAAGTCCGCCCGGAGGGCGGCTTTTCGGCTAGTGGACTATAAATCCCACCTCAAGATGTCACCTTCAAAATATATGAGGTGTGGAAATTATCCACCAACCACCCTCTCAATATTTGGCAGAGTGGTGGTTTGTTCCCCCCCCCCCCCTTGTGAGGGAGGTATTGTCCGCTCATCATAGGGGGGTCCCGTAGGGATGTTATATATATATTAAATTTATAATGGTAATGGGTATTAGTTTGGTAAATTTGAGTAAGGTGATTAAGTGCTGGATAGAATAATTGAACATTCCCGGTAATATTAGCATTTGCCCCTTTAAAAATAATTACACCTATTTGTAGCAGCCCATTGGCCGCCGCCCATTAATTCATAGCCACTGAAAATTTGTATTACGGGTAGTAGGGTGGCGATCACTGCCGCCCACTTACGGAGAGTCAGTACACTCCGAGCCCTCGAGAGAATAACATCTCTTATTAAATATACGTGCTTGTATATACAAGTTTGATTTCAGCCCTCACGGGATTAACATCTCTTCTCTGATTATAATGAAGAGATTTGTACATACGTTCATTTTCTACATATAAGTGTTATAACAATAGGACGTGTTAATATCAACACAAGTGATTATATCCGCCGCGTCAAGATAACTGGGTTATGAAAACCTCCTAACGCCCATATCAAAGCACACCGCCTCCAGCCCTCCGCCTCTGTCCTTCACGGGCGGCCTCGATCACGGCTGACCACTTCGGATCACAAGACGGGAAAGTTTTTAATAAAAAAGCCTACAGCGATTTCAACCCACTATCCACCGATAACTATCCTAGTTATTTGACTAGTTGGGGTATTGTGTCGGGATGAGATAGACGATGGGTTTTGATTAGGTAAGACCTCAAATTAAATATATGTATGTGACATAAATTCCCACATTGGTGCCCCGAGTGAGGAATATTGATGTTCATGTGACTCGAAGTGGTCGTTGTGAGGCGTAATTAAGAGCCTACCACAATTGCTGGTTATGAGAGCGGAGGCAAGGTATTTCGCGGCGTTAGATACAAGTCAACAGTCGGTCAACTACCATACGCCAGGTAGTAGATAACATCAGAGGTTACGTAGT
This sequence comes from Chionoecetes opilio, assembly GCA_016584305.1. Lineage (NCBI taxonomy): Eukaryota > Metazoa > Arthropoda > Malacostraca > Decapoda > Majidae > Chionoecetes > Chionoecetes opilio. Next base: position 70,351 of record JACEEZ010010646.1, on the reverse strand, counting down.
TAGTTGTGGTGGTTGAAATTATATACGCCTGGCTTCGTGTCTTGACAGGCCGAGCAGGCACTACCACCACTTGATATAATAGTTAATTAATTATCAACTAACAATTATTTTCAGTTACGTAATTTTTCATTTAATATTTTATTTGACTTAGTTATTAACTAAATCATGGCGAAGTTAGCTAAGCATTCATTATCGGCTAAATTAGCAATGCTCACACGAATGTATAATAAGTGTGAGGACGCAATTAAGGCAATACCTATTGATTATATTAATTTAAAGACAGGTCTACAATTGTTAAATGAGCAGTGGAATAAATATGAGGCTGTTCACTTCCAATATGAAGTTCAATTAAGACAAGCTGGGGATAAAGAAATGATTCACCATTGCGTGACCAATCATAAACACGAATGTCAAAGATATCTCGATAAAGTAGTTAAATATGAGGGATTACTGGAGTGTGCTCATATTCCATCAACAGCTAAAGCTTCTTTAACCCAAAATGTGCAAGGTATTGAGCAGAACCCCCCCCACAGGGAGATCAAGATTATTACATCTATGGTTAATCAGCTATATCAGCCACCCTTAGAGTTTAAAGATCCCTCGTTAGTGGGTATTTATCCTGCACCTGTTAAATTTACGCAAATCAAACTGCCTGTAATTAAGATTCAAACTTCTCAGCCTTCCAGTAAACCACTTAGACCTACTCAAATAATAGATACAATCCCCAAATCCAGGGCTACTTCTAATGAAGTACGAATGATAAATTGTGTCTTATGTGAAGGGGGACATCCACCCTCCATATGTAATATCTATTCATATTGTTACACGAGAATTGAAAGGTTAATGAGCCTTGGTAATTGCCTAACCTGTCTCCGTGGTAAACATGCTTCAAATGCATGCCCTATAAACTTAAGAACTTGTAGGAAATGTCAACAATCTGTTCATAACATCGCTCTTTGTCCTAACAGTGATATTAACTCGGACCCCACAGTAGTTAAAATGACAGTCACTAATAAGAGTAGTTCAGCAGCTGTTCTTACTGCCGAATTGAAAGTGAGCCACAATGGTAATGCAGTCATAGTAAAGACGATTTTTGACAGTGGTGCACAAAGATCCTTCATAAGTAGGGAGATAGTGGAGTTATTACAACTACCCATAATTAATAAAGTGAATTTAGCCATATCAGGTTTTCTTGCCAATACAGAGGCTCAAACCTTTGACATAGTTCAACCCCTAGTCCAATTAGAAAGATATAAATGTAGGGTAGCTGCTGTAGTAATTAATAATATTGGTATTAGTTTAGCTGTTAATGGACTAAAAGAGACAGCTGAAATGCTAAGGTATAATGGTGTTAAACTAGTTAGTAATACCTTCGAGGACGTTGATGGTCCCTTCCAATTAATAAAAGATGCTGATTATTTTGAGCCTTACCTAAGGAAGGTCATTAAAAGACATAACGTCTCTATGTTCACCAGTGTTGGTGGTAAGGTAATAATGGAACCCATCCCACATACTCACCATGCCGAACAAGAGGAGATTATTCCTAGTCATGCACAGCCCCTATTAATTACCTGAATTGGAACCATTTTCTTGCCCACACCAATAAGTGAGGTATTAGAGGAAAGTGATATTCCAGTTCATAATGAATATATTGCCACTAATGAAAATCCTAATAATAATGTGTCGCGAGGAAATTCTACCCTCAAAATAATACAGGATTATGGTTTAAAGGCCCTACCTGGCTGAAAGAGTGTAATAATATGCCTATACAGGGTTCCACTCAGCCAGACATATCTGTAGATATAATAAGGGAGACTGAATTGATCCCAGATCCTGTGATAGACATAGAAAGGTTTTCCTTACTGAGCAAACTAATTAAGACTACTAATTTAGTCTTCCAATCCATTAAAAGGGATAGCTCTGATCCTTTGCAGTTTTGGATCAGAACAATACAAAAGCAGGTATTTCCTGAGGAATATCAGCTCTTGGCCTCAGCCACCCCCCATAGGAACAAATTGACCAAATTATTAGGGCTGTACCTAGATCATCTATATAGGTGTCGTGGACGAAATTTGAAAGCTGATCTTCCAAATAGCACCTGCCATCCCATCCTAATTCCCAAACGCCATCATCTTACTAAATTGTTGGTGGTAGAATATTATAGGAACTCATTACATGGCGGAATGGCTACAATATTAGCCGATATCAGGTGTAAATTTTGGATACATCATGGTAGACAGGCAGTCAAATATTACCTCAAATCTTTCATTAAATTTAATAGATCTGAAGGTAGACTAGTCTCCTATCTAGGTCCCCCTGAACTTCCCGCTGATATAGAGATCCTAAAACCAATGGAGGTCAATGGTGATGACTATACTGGGGATATTATAACATCAGGAGATGAGTCTCCCCCCGATCATGTATATGTCTGCATATTCACTTGTACCTCTATCAGGTCTATAAATTTCAAAATAGTCAAAGACCAAAGTGCCGAAACCTCTATTAAAATGTTCCGGCGCTATGTGGCCTGGGGTGATGTCACATGAAGCGGAACTTCAATTTTCGCCGGCCCCCAGTTGTGGAAATTATCCACCAACCACCCTCTCAATATTTGGCTGAGTGGTGGTTTGTTTCCCCCCACCCCCTCGTGAGGGAGGTATTGTCCACTCATCATAGGGGGTGAGTAGGGATGTATATATATAATTATAATGGTAATGGGTATTAGTTATGGTAATTTGAGTAAGTGATAAGTGCTGGGATAGAATAATTGAACATTCCCGGTAATATTAGGCATTTGCACCTTAAATAATTACCACCTTAGTTGTAGCAGCCCCATTGACCGCCGCCCATTATATTCTATAGCCACTGAAATTTGTATACGTGGCTAGGTAGGGTGACGATCGCTGCCGCCCACTTACGGAGAGTCAGTACACTCCGAGCCCTCGAGAGAATAACCTTCTTATTAAATATACGTGCTTGTTATTAAGTTTGATTTCCAGCCCCCACGGGATTAACATCTCTTCTCTGATTATAATGAAGAGGATTTGTACATACTTTCATTTTTTACATATAAGTGTTAATAACAATAGGACGTGTTTTAAAATCCCAAAACAAGTGATTATATCCGCCCCCGTCAAGATAACTGGGTTTTTGAAAACCTCCTGACGCCCATATCAAAGCACACCGCCTCCAGCCCTCCGCCTCGTCCTTCACGGGCGCCTCGAATCACGGGTGACCACTTCGGATCACAAGACAGGCGTAAATTTAAACAAAAGCTAAAAGCGATTTTAACCCACTATCCACCGATAAGTATCCTAGTTAGTTGACTAGTTGGGGTATTGTGTCGGGATGAGATAGACGATGGGTTTTGATTAGGTAAGACCTCAAATTAAATATATGTATGTGACATAAATTCCCACATGAGGAAAAAGAAATTGAGGTACATATTTGAGGAGAACGTATAGAAAATATATGAAAATAATAAAGTCCCACCTCAAAATGATGGATAAAAATAATCAAACCTGTAGTAAATAAAGCTTAGTTATGCACTGATACTCCTATATATGTAGTAAATTAATGGTAATTAACACTAGATGTTTACGAAATTATTTTTTACATATTTTTTTTTTGTATGAACAGTGACGTGGAATGACAGACTGTACTGCTTATTTAATATCTTGTTAATACACACACACACACACACACACCCACACCCACACCCACCCACACCCACACCCAACACACACACACATACACATACACATACACTCACACACCCACACCCAGCCACACCCACAACCACACACACACACACACATACATACACATACACATACACTCACACACCCACACCCACACCCACACCCACCCACACCCACACACACACATACACATACACATACTCACACACATACACACACACACACACACACACACACAGTAATACTGTAGGTGCATGCAAATTTGTTCAGGCGAGCGAGAGGACAGAAAGTAAACATGAAGTAAACGAGAATTCAGTGTTTGTCTTTTTCTGTTTGTATATATATCGTACTATGGATACCTACGATGACTGACGCATGAAAAATAATTGTGCTGTAACATAACAACAGGAAATTAAAAACATGAGAGGATGATAAGAGGGGAAGGGAAGGGAAGGGAAGGGAAGGGAAGGGAAGGGAAGGGAAGGGAAGGGAAGGGAAGGGAAGGGAAGGGAAGGGAAGGGAAGGGAAGGGAAGGGAAGGGAAGGGAAGGGAAGGGAAGGGATAAAGAAGGGAGGGAATACATACATTATGGGAAAAAGAGATAAGAATATTGACTTTTAAGCAGATATATTTAGCGAGAGAAAAAAATTATTAAATACTCCTCGTGATTTGAAAGAAGAGAAAGGAGAACTAGGAGAAAAAGAAGAATGAAGAGAAGAAAGCAAGTAGGTAAGATAAGATTTTCATCCTATCTAGACACTTTGCAAGTACCAACTACAAGGTTATTGACTATACAAAGCGCCGCCACGTCAGCACGAACTAGGCGGACTCGAAAGTAGGTAAGAAAGAAAGATGGATTGAAGAAGAAAATAATAAACATCTTCATTTCCACCTGGCGATACACGAAAAGTCAGAACATGACAACTAACAACGCCCCTGTCCAAGCCTTTCAAGCCTTTTCGGTGTTCACTTCAGGTCGCGACGTGTACCGGTGGACGCCTAATACCGCTATGGAATAACAAAAGGGCACGGCCAGGCTCACCACTCTAAAATGGAACAAGAAAAAGACAGAAAAGAAAAATCCAGGTGTAACATTTAGGATTTTGAAAGGTCAGCGAAAAGGTCCGATTTTTTTTTGTGACATTTTTTGGTGATTTTTTGGGGTTTTTTCATTTGCTTTGGTGATTTTTTTCCTTTTTGAATTATATTTTTCCTCCCTTGGCATTAAATCAGAACCAATAGGATGAAACTACTTAATCAAGGTGAGGAAGGAGGCTAGTGATGGTAATGACCCGAGTTTCCTATCAGGTGTAAAAGCTCCCTCTCCCCTCTTAGCCGTGATAGGTTATCCGACTTTACTTGTCAATTCCATCTGAGTCCCCAATGAGTTCTTGGAGGGAGACACCGATAACACTGCAGCGCTGATACCTGAGGAGGCTGCAGAGGAGGAGGAGGAGGAGGGGGGGTAAGGAGGAGGAAAAGGAGGAGGAGGAGGAGGAGGAGGAGGAGGAGGAGTTGGTATAGGTGCGTTACTTTCGTATGAGATGTAACAGCGTCCTCCTTACTTCTCTTCCCCCTCTCCACTCTCTGCCTCTTCCCATCACTCACCTTCCCCTTCCTTTCTCCTCTCCTTCCCCTCCCTTCCCCCCACCTCCTCCTTCCCACTCTACCCCTCTCTCCCTCCCCCTTCCCACTCTCCCCACCTTCCCCTCCCCACTTCCCCTCCCTCCTCCAATCTGTAGGTATTCCCGTCCCGGCATCGGAATCAGATGGGCAAGTTCCCGCCCAAGTTGTGGTGAGGGGAGAGGAGGGGGGAGGTGTGCGTCACCTAGTTTGGGGCACCTATGAGATTGCCACCGTTATGTGTGCTCTCTCTCTCTCTCTCTCCTCTCTCTCTCTCTCTCTCTCTCTCCCTCTCTCTTTCTTCTTGTCTCTTTTGCTCTTCTCTCGTTCCTCTCCTCTCTCTTCCCCTCTCTCTCTCTCTCTCCTCCTCTCTCTCTTCTTCCTTTTTTTTTCTTGTTTCGTCGATTTTTGTTTTTTATTTGAATGGTGTATGCTCTCTCTCTCCTCTCTCTCTACATCTCTGCTCTCTCGTCTCTTCTTCTCTCTCTCTCGTTCCGCCCTTCTCTCTTCTCTCTTCGCTCTCTCTCTTCTCTTTTCTTCTGTTTTTCTTCTCTGGTGGAAACAATCCATACTTCATTAAAACACATAGTCGAAAAAAAAGATGATATATAATACAATAATAAAGGATTAAATTCTTCCATAAACATTTTTCTTATTACCTTTCGCATATATTCTAACTTTTGCATCTATTGTTATGTGTCTATGTATTTTGTGTTCTTTGATGTATTGTCTATCTACTATTTCTATCCAACACTTTCCTATACGCACCTTAGTAACGCCGAAATACAATGAAGAAATGACTTTAAATTTAATAAAGGATTAAAATTTTCTTTCCCAGCTAAAGTCGCGCTGCCGTGTCATTTCGAGATTACATTCCTTTGAATTCTAAATGTGATTTTCTCCTTTGCATTCACACCATGGTAAGGTTTTCCCCTCGCCCTCTCTGTTCCCCAGCTACCTATCTCTCCTCTCTCCCCTTCCTTTCCTATCACATAACTGCTTTACTCCTCCCTCCCCTTATATCCTACACTGTCTAGTCCTCCCCCTCACCCTTCCCCTCTCCCTTCCCCTCACCCCTACAACCTTGCACGCATCCCTCCTCACACACTCCCTACACTATTATCTTTTATTTCCCTTCCCCTACACCCTTTCCCCTCACTCCACACTTCCCAAACTTCACCCTTGTCGACGCCCTCTTGAAACACTGTCGACTCATTTTGTCCCTGACCAGCGAGAAACATCGACACTCACCTCATAATATTATCACATTCGACATTCGGTTGTATCATTAAAACTTTTGTAAACGATACTCATAAACGGATTAATCAGATAATATTCTTATTCTTGTGTATTTTTCATTTAGTAATACTTCTGCTATAGTCGATGGTGGTGTTGGTGGTGTTGGTGGTAGTTGTGGTGGTGGTGATGGTGGTGGTGGTGGGTGATGGAGGTGGTGGTGATGGTGATGATAGTGGTGATGGTGGGTGATGGTGATGGTGGTTGTGGTGGTGGTGATGGTGATGATGGTGGTGGTGGTGATGGTGGTGGTGTTGGTGGTGGTGGTGATGGTAATGGTGGTGGTGGTGGTGGTGGTGGTGATGGTAGTAGTGGTGGTGGGGATGGGGATGGTAGTGATGGTGGTTGTGGTAGGTGGTTGTTGTGGTGGTGGTTGAGATGGTAGTGATGGTGATGATAACAAAAATAAGTTAGTCGTCAGTTTCCCTAATTAGTTGAGGTGTTCACTATTTTTTATCTTTTTGGTGCGCCTCTCAACTTCTTCTTTGTTCACTCGGTAATAAATTAATATACCAGGGCAACACGGGCTTCATTACGCGATATCCTGTAAACAAGACTTCAATTAGCCTTTAAATCGAGGTATCACTGTTAGTAGTTCACCTCACTTCTCGCCAGATGTCCATAGTGTCGTCTCTCAGAAATGAGGACAAGGTCCTTTAAAGTAATCAGTTAGGCATTTTTATTGTTTTGTTTATCAGCTGATGCTGTACTTCAATGAAGTTTTTAGTATCCAATGTATATCATAATATGCATACTCTAATATTAATAAACGAATTTCATCGTTGTGTGAAAACTAAAAAAATTATAAGGACATTTAACAAATACCAATAGTGAGGCCTGTTACAATGTTAAAACAGTCAGTTCTTACAGATATGACAATGAAATGCAACTAGGGACTATATTGAGCCAACTCCTGAAAGGAAAACACATGTCATTGTCTGGAACTATTGAAATAATGGCATACATTATAAAGGCTGCGGCTTAAGTGGCAACTATAAGTCGCAGCCTTTCACGCTGCCAGGCGCACGAGAGTCGCACGTCGGGCTGGGCCGGCTGGGTATAAACATTAGAAGTACGATGACTTGTGTTTGTGTTAACTGAACCAACTCTCTCTCTCTCTCTCCTCTCTCTCTCTCTCTCTCTCTCTCTCTCTCTCTCTCTCTCTCTCTCCTCTCTCTCTCTCTCTCTCTCTCCTCTCTCTCCCCTCTCTCAAATGATAGTAGTAATAGTAGTATTTATTATATTACAATAAATCGTATGTAGGAGGAGGAAGAGGAGGAGGAGGAGGAAGTCGTGTTACCTCCATCTCCCCCTCCTTCCCTTCCTTCCTACCTCCTTCTCTCCTCCCTTCCTTCCTTTCCTTCCTTCTTACCTTTCACATATTAATAATCTCTCTCTCTCTCTCTCTCTCTCTCTCTCTCTCTCTCTCTCTCTCTCTCTCTCTCTTCTCTCTCTCTCTCTCTCTCTCTCTCTCTCTCTCTCTCTCTCTCTCTCTCTCTCTCTCTCTCTCTTTTTTCTTGTTTCGTCGATTTTTGTTTTTATTTGAAAGTGGTTTCTCTCTCTCTCTCTCTCTCTCTCTCTCTCTCTCTCTCTCTCTCTCTCTCCTCTCTCTCTCTCTCTCTCTCTCTCTCCTCTCTCTCTCTCTCTCTCTCTCTCTCTCTCCTCCTCTCTCTCTCTCTCTCTCTCTCTCTCTCTCTGGGGAAACATCATACTAGTTAAAAAAAATAGTGGAAAAAAAAGATGCATATATATACATACATATGAGGATTAACCCGCCATAACATTTTTCTTATTTACCTTTCGCATATATTCTGACTTTTGCATCTATGTGTATGTGTGTCTATGTATCTATGTGTGTATCTTTGTATGTATGTGTCTATCTACTATGTATCTATCCAACACTTTCATTATACGCACCTTAGTAACGCCGAAATACAATGAAGAAATGACTTAAATTTAATAAAGGATTAAAATTTTCTTTCCCAGCTAAAGTCGCGCTGCCGTGTCATTTCGAGATTACATTCCTTTGAATTCTAAATGTGATTTTCTCCTTTGCATTCACACCATGGTAAGGTTTTCCCCTCGCCCTCTCTGTTCCCCAGCTACCTATCTCTCCTCTCTCCCCTTCCTTTCCTATCACATAACTGCTTTACTCCTCCCTCCCCTTATATCCTACACTGTCTAGTCCTCCCCCTCACCCTTCCCCTCACCCCTCCCCTCACCCCTACAACCGTGCACTCATCCCTCCCCTCACACACTCCCTGCACTATTATCTTTTATTCCCCTTCCCCTACACCCTTTCCCCTCACTCCACACTTCCCCAACTTCACCCTTGTCGACGCCCTCTTGAAACACTGTCGACTCATTTTGTCCCTGACCAGCGAGAAACATAGACACTCACCTCATAATATTATCACATTCGACATTCGGCTGTATCATTAAAACTTTTGTAAACGACATTCATAAACGAATTAATCAGATAATATTCTTATTCTTGTGTATTTTTCATTTAGTAATACTTCTGCTATAGTCGATGGTGGTGTTGGTGGTGTTGGTGGTAGTTGTGGTGGTGGTGATGGTGGTGGTGGTGGGTGATGGAGGTGGTGGTGATGGTGATGATAATGGTGATGGTGGGTGATGGTGATGGTGGTTGTGGTGGTGGTGATGATGGTGGTGGTGGTGATGGTGGTGGTGTTGGTGGTGGTGGTGATGGTAATGGTGGTGGTGGTGGTGGTGGTGGTGATGGTAGTAGTGGTGGTGGGGATGGGGATGGTAGTGATGGTGGTTGTGGTAGGTGGTTGTTGTGGTGGTGGTTGAGATGGTAGTGATGGTGATGATAACAAAAATAAGTTAGTCGTCAGTTTCCCTAATTAGTTGAGGTGTTCACTATTTTTTATCTTTTTGGTGCGCCTCTCAACTTCTTCTTTGTTCACTCGGTAATAAATTAATATACCAGGGCAACACGGGCTTCATTACGCGATATCCTGTAAACAAGACTTCAATTAGCCTTTAAATCGAGGTATCACTGTTAGTAGTTCACCTCACTTCTCGCCAGATGTCCATAGTGTCGTCTCTCAGAAATGAGGACAAGGTCCTTTAAAGTAATCAGTTAGGCATTTTTATTGTTTTGTTTATCAGCTGATGCTGTACTTCAATGAAGTTTTTAGTATCCAATGTATATCATAATATGCATACTCTAATATTAATAAACGAATTTCATCGTTGTGTGAAAACTAAAAAAATTATAAGGACATTTAACAAATACCAATAGTGAGGCCTGTTACAATGTTAAAACAGTCAGTTCTTACAGATATGACAATGAAATGCAACTAGGGACTATATTGAGCCAACTCCTGAAAGGAAAACACATGTCATTGTCTGGAACTATTGAAATAATGGCATACATTATAAAGGCTGCGGCTTAAGTGGCAACTATAAGTCGCAGCCTTTCACGCTGCCAGGCGCACGAGAGTCGCATGTCGGGCTGGGCCGGCTGGGTATAAACATTAGAAGTACGATGACTTGTGTTTGTGTTAACTGAACCAACTCTCTCTCTCTCTCTCTCTCTCTCTCTCTCTCTCTCTCTCTCTCTCTCTCTCTCTCTCTCTCTCTCTCTCTCTCTCTCTCTCTCTCTCTCTCTCTCTCTCTCTCTCTCTCTCTCTCTCTCTCAAATGATAGTAGTAATAGTAGTATTTATTATATTACAATAAATCGTATGTAGGAGGAGGAAG
>JACEEZ010010646.1:55000-57500 GCA_016584305.1 Chionoecetes opilio | reverse complement strand
TCGGAACAGAGCGTAAGGAGTGAACTAAAATAAACCAAACAAACCCACAGAGGATGAATACATGCAGGAATTTAAAGACTTAATAAACTTCCTTCCTTCACACACCTGCTGACACTCTCTCTCTCTCTCTCTCTCTCTCTCTCTCTCTCTCTCTCTCTCTCTCTCTCTCTCTCTCTCTCTGTCTCTGTCTCTGTCTCTGTCTCTGTCTCTGTCTCTGTCTCTGTCTCTGTCTCTCTTTCTCTCTCTCTCTCTCTCTCTCTCTCTCTCTCTCTCTCTCTCTCTCTCTCTCTCTCTCTCTCTCTCTCTCTCACCTTGCCGTAGGGCGTGAGTCCCGGCGTGTTGGGGCGCTGTGGGCCGCCCTCCGAGCACTCCGCCCTGGGGGAAGGAGTGGATAGACGCACGCACACACAGGCAGCTGGATCAATAAACACTAACATAATAATAACACTAATAATTTACAAACCAACCTAACCTATACTCTGTTTGTTTTAACGAGGTGAAAAATCCTGACCCCTTGCTGCTTACTGACTGATATTTGAGGCCAGGAGCATATAACCTAACCTAACACTAAAAAACTGTCCCAGCCTTTAGACACCTTAAATACAATATCAATCAATCAATCATTAGGGGCATACGCCGGGGGGCGCGTCGCCTCGCCCACCCTACGACGCCACTCCCGGGGTCACCACGCGCGAGTCCCCATGCAGGCTCCTTTCCCATACCAAGCAGCTCTCGACAAGAATCATCAACTTGCCCCAGCCACGGGCCTTGTGGGCGCCCCCTTGGCCTCCTCCACGCCGTATTGTCTCTTACAGATACAACCCGATGGGAAGGATCGGTTTCAGGGTAGCGTGCCACATGCCCATATAGCCAGAGTTGGCACTGACGGACTATGCAGGTAATAGGCCTCGATTCAGTCTCACTGTGCAATCGCTGATTTGACACGTAATCATCCCAGCGATACCCCATGATTCTGCGAAGAAACTTATTACCAAAGGCATTGATTCGTCTCTTCAAGTCGCTATTTAGTGTCCATGTCTCACAACCATAGAGACAGGGAGACAGGGAGACAGGGATCACAAGCGACTTGAAGATCCGGATCTTTGTCCTCCTGCACAGGTACCGACAACGTCAAATACTCCTGCTGAGCGAGTCCATAACACCGTGGGCTATGCCAATCCGTCGTAAGACTTCTTGACGTGAACCGCCGTCATTATGGACTACGCTATAAAGGTATGTAAAACTTTCCAAGATTGCAATTTCCTCGCCGCATGCATGAACAGACTGTACTGTTTCATCTAGTAAGCCTCCAAACACCTGGACCTTGGTCTTAAGCCAAGAGAAGTCCCAACGGCTTTGCCTAAAGTCCCAACGGCTTTGCCTCCTTGTGTAACGCCTTGAGAGCCATCACCAGGACCTCCAGCGACTCAGCAAAAATTACTGCATCATCGGCAAAAACAAGATCAGTAATCTTGCTGTTGCCGAGAGATGCTCCACAATCACTTTGATCTACAACTTTGCCCAATACCCAGTCCACAAAAGTCTTGAAAAGTGATGGGGCAAGGACACACCCTTGCCTCACTCCTGTATTAAATGGAAAGAAGCTGGATACACCTCCTCCACACTTCACAGCACTCTCAGTCCCAGAATACAGACCAGTCATCAAACCAATAGTCCTTGCAGGAATCCCGCGAAGTCGCAAAAGATCCCAGAGTTACTCACGATGTACTGAGTCAAACGGCTTCTTGAGATCATCATAGGCTGCAAGCATGCCCTGTCGAAACTCACATCGGCGTTCCACCAGGACACGAAGCGCTAGGATACGGTCCGTTGTTGACTTACCAGGCGTGAATTCAGACTGCTGATGTCTCTGATGCTTCAGCAGATAACTGCGGATCCGTGTCAGCAATAGATGGGCAAGCACCTTGCCTGGCACGCTGAGCAGTGTAATACCGCGGTAATTGTTGCAGTCCTGACGGTCCCCTTTCCCTTTCCGATAGGGACGACCAGCCCCCTTTTCCAGTCAGCAAGAACGGCACCTCATTGTCACACGGCAGTCAGGACAGCATGCAACCCGCGGATCATGGCCTCACCCCCAGCTTTGAGGAGCTCAGCACTGATATTACAAACACCAGCTGCCTTTCCACCCCTCAACTTTGCTACAGCCTCTCTGACTTCGTCAATAGAGGGTGCGTATTCGTCAATGGGAGGATCGGCATCCACTGCCTGTAACCCAGTGGTGTGAAGCTGATAAGTTGGAGGGTCCACCGTGAACAACTGCCCAAAGTACTCAGCCCAACGAGCCATCTGCCCATCCATGTCCGACACGAGGCGCCCATCTGCTGTTCGAATAGCACTCGCCCGAGATGGGGACTTAGAACAGAGCTTCTTCAGGGCTCGGTAGGCGGGTCGGAGGTCAAATGACCCTCGACATCCTCAGCGAGACTCTTGATATACCTCTCCTTGTCTCTCCCCAGGAGGGTTCTAGTGCGGCGTGACA
>JACEEZ010010646.1:37500-50000 GCA_016584305.1 Chionoecetes opilio | reverse complement strand
GACACACATAAGGTTGCTTTTCAGTCACACATAAGGTTGCTATTCAGTTACACATAAGGTTGCTACTCAGACGACACACATAAGGTTGCTACTCAGACACACATAAGGTTGCAACTCAGACAAACATAAGGTTGCTACTCAGACACACATAAGGTTGCAACTCAGACAAACATAAGGTTGCTACTCAGACAGACATAAGGTTGCTACTCAGACACACTTAAGGTTGCTACTCAGACAAACATAAGGTTGCTACTCAGACAAACATAAGGTTGCTACTCAGACACACTTAAGGTTGCTACTCAGACAAACATAAGGTTGCTACTCAGGCACACATAAGGTTGCTACTCAAACACACATAAGGGTGCTACTCAGACAAACATAAGGTTGCTACTCAGACAAACATAAGGTTGCTACTCAGACAAACATAAGGTTGCTACTCAGACAGACATAAGATGCTACTCAGACAGACATAAGGTTGCTATTCAGACAAACATAAGGTTGCTACTCAGACACACATAAGGTTGCTACTCAGACAAACATAAGGTTGCTACTCAGACAAACATAAGGTTGCTACTCAGACACGCATAAGGTTGCTACTCAGACACACATAAGGTTGCTACTCAGACACGCATAAGGTTGCTACTCAGACAGACATAAGGTTGCTACTCAGACAAACATAAGGTTGCTACTCAGACAAACATAAGGTTGCTACTCAGACACACATAAGGTTGCTACTCAGACACGCATAAGGTTGCTACTCAGACAGACATAAGGTTGCTACTCAGACACACATAAGGTTGCTACTCAGACACACATAAGGTTGCTACTCAGACAAACATAAGGTTGCTACTCAGACACATATAAGTTTGCTACTCAGACAAACATGAGGTTGTTATTCAGACACATAAGGTTGCTACTCAGACACACATAATGTTGCTACTCAGACACACAGACGGTTGTTATTCAGACACACATAAGGTTTCTATTCAGACACACATAAGGTTGCTACTCAGACACACATAAGGTTGCTACTCACACACATAAGGTTGCTACTCAGACACACATAAGATTGCTACTCAGACACACATAAGGTTGCTACTCAGACACACATAAGATTGCTACTCAGACACACATAAGGTTGCTACTCAGACACACAGAAGATTACTACTCAGACACACATAAGGTTGCTACTCAGACACACATAAGGTTGTTATTCAGACACACATAAGGTTGTTATTCAGACACACATAAGGTTGCTACTCAGACACACATAAGGTTGTTACTCAGACACACATAAGGTTGTTACTCAGACACACATAAGGTTGTTACTCAGACAAACATAAGGTTGCTACTCAGACAAACATAAGGTTGCTACTCAGACACACATAAGGTTGCTACTCAGACAGACATAAGGTTGCTACTCAGACACACATAAGGTTGCTAATCAGACAGACATAAGGTTGCTACTCAGACAGACATAAGGTTGCTACTCAGACAAACATAAGGTTGTTACTCAGACACATATAAGGTTGCTACTCAGACAAACATAAGGTTGCTACTCAGACACACATAAGGTTGCTACTCAGACAGACATAAGGTTGCTACTCAGACACACATAAGGTTGTTATTCGGACACACATAAGGTTACTACTCACACACATAAGGTTGCTACTCACACACATAAGGTTGTTATTCAGACACACATAAGGTTACTACTCAGACACACATAAGGTTGCTACTCAGACACACATAAGGTTGCGACTCAGACACACATAAGGTTGTTATTCAGACACACATATGGTTGTTATTCAGACACACATAAGGTTTCTATTCAGACACACACAAGGTTGCTACTCAGACACACATAAGGTTGTTATTCAGACACACATAAGGTTGCTATTCAGATAAACATAAGGTTGCTATTCAGGCACACATAAGTTTGGTACTCAGACACACATAAGATTGCTACTGAGACACATATAAGGTTGCTATTCAGACACACATAATGTTGCTATTCAGACACACATAAGGTTGCTATTCAGGCACACATAAGGTTGCTACTCAGACACACAGAAGGTTACTATTCAGACAAACATAAGGTTGCTATTTAGGCACACATAAGGTTGCTATTCAGACACACAGAAGGTTGCTACTCAGACACACATAAGGTTGCTATTCAGGCACACATAAGATTGCTATTCAGACACACATAAGGTTGCTATTCAGACACACATAAGGTTGCTACTCAGAGACACATAAAGTTGCTTCTCAGACACACATAAGGCTGCTACTCAGACACACATAAGGTTGCTACTCAGACAGACATAAGGTACCTAAATGTAGGAGCAGACTTAATTGGAGTGTGTTATGAAGGACTTCATGTACGGGTTGGACGTGCAGTTAGTTAGCAGGTAAAAAGCTGACAGTGATGGAAAAGTAAGGAAAGTTACTGTGAAGGAATAAGACAAAACAAAAACACATTGAGGGCAAAAAAAAAAAAAAAAAAGAGTTTATACTGAGGATAATTCATACGTCAATCATAAAACGAGAAAAATAGACTTATAACTTGTGACTTAACTGACGAATTAATAAAAATTGAAAAGAACAGGAAGTGAAAAAATATAATAGAAAATACATGGTGGTTTATAATACAAATAAAACAAAAACAAAATGTAAATGTGTTCAGAAATTTCCTGAGGGATTTTTAGTAGCTATTGGATGTGTAGGTAAAGCACATACTTAATTAAGAGGTAAAAAGTTGACAGTAATGGAAAAGGAAGGAATAAGAAAGAAAAAAAAATTGAGGCACAATAAAATAATGTTCATATTGACCATAATTCAAAGGTCAATCATAAAATAAATAAAAAATAAATCAATAAACAAACACAAATCAACGAGTAATTACAATATTAATCTAAATAATGGGATGCTATTAATGTTGTTGATAAATAATCTATTCATTGTTTACAGGAAATTAAAAACCTTATCGTGACGCAAAGGGGTAAAGCAGGAAAGGGAAGAGAGGAAGGGAATGAGGGGACGGAAAAGAGGGGAAGGATGCCTGAGGATGATTGAGAAGGATTAAAAAAGGGATACAAGGGAGGGTGAGGAAGGGTCATGAGGAAGATTGGAATAAAGGGAGAGAAAGAAAGGGCAAAAATGTGAACCAAAATACAACAAAGAGGGGAAAAGGGGGGAACATGTTTGAAGCGAGGAAAGTATAATTATAAAAGAGGGAAGGAAGAAAGATTGCGAGAGGAACGATGTAAACATGGTATGCTATGTAGGGAGGAGGAGGAGGATTACATAGGATTACATAGGAATAACAGACACCAGGAGACCTATTGGTCCATGACGAGGTTATCTGCTGAACTACATACTACTAACAGCTATCAACTACTTGTAAGAAAACAGTTGGAAAATGATACCATGTCCCTAAAGAGGATAGGAACATGGAGGTTTCGTAGTGCAGAATGATAGGATATGAAATATACTAACTACAACTACCACTACCACAACAACTAATCGAACCGGGGGACTAAATATGAATTCGCAGGGCACTATCAATACCCATTTACTTTACAGTGCGCGTCAAGTCTGTTTTTAAATGTAGTTATTGTGCTGGCTTCGACAACATTTGCTGGTAACTTGTTCCATCGATCAAAGACTCTAACATTGAATTTTTTTTTACGGAGATCAGTGATGCAACGTTGACCGTTTAGTTTTAAACCATTATTTCTTGTTGTCACTTGAGTTGAAAGCTCGAATAGGTTCTCTTGATTAATGACATCAAATCCTTTTAGGATCTTAAAGGTTTCTATCAAGTCCCCACGGATTCTACGATCCTTTAAGGAAAACATATTAAGTTTCCGCAGTCTCTCTTCATAAGATGAATTTCGCAGGGATGGAATTTGTTTGGTTGCTCTTCTTTGCACTGATTCCAATTTGGCTTGATCTTTTACGAAATAGGGCGACCAGAATTGAACGGCATATTCCAAGTGCGGCCTAACCAAGGACGTGTATAATTGTGTCATTACTTTCGAAGTTTTGAAGGAGGAGGAGGAGGAGGAGGAGGAGGAGGAGGAGAGGAGGAGGAGGAGAGAGGAGGAGGAGGAGGAGGAGGAGGAGGAGGAGGAGGAGGAGGAGGAGGAGGAAAAAAATAGCAAGCAAACAGCAATAAACCTTTTGGAGCAAGAGGATGAGGAGGAGGAGGAGGATGAAAGAAAAAAAAGAGAAAAGTTACAAGCCAATAAGAACAGTAAAATAAATCAATGAAGAGAAGAAAGAAAAAAAGAGGAAGTAACGAGAAGAGGGAGTAACGAGGGAGAAAAATCGGAAGGAATGCGAAGGAGACTCAACAAGTGAAAGAGAAAGGTTAAGAGAGGTACAAAGGCAAAAAAGAATAAAGAATGGAAAGACAAAGGCGAGGAAGCCTGTGGAGACAAGGAAAAACGACATGGGACCAGAAGGTAAAAAACAAAGCAGGGAGAGAAATGTTGGTGACATATGATAAGGAAAAAAGTACAAAAATAGGAGGAAAGAAAAAGAATGATAAGCGAGAATAGAAGGAGGATGTGAAGGAGAGCATGATAAAGGCTATAAGTGGAAGGAAAAACAAAAGCATGGAGAAAAAAAGGTAGGTGACGAGTGATAAGGAAAAATGTACAAAAACATAGAATGAAAGAAAAAAACAGTGAGAGAGAAAGAAGGATGTGAGAGAGAGGATGAGAAAGGCTATAAGTGGAGGAAGATGAGAAGATATAAGCGAGTGATGAAGTAACAGGAAAATAGGAAGTAAATAAAAGAAGTCAGTGAAATACGAGGAGACGCAATTTGAAATGAAAGATGAAAAGGAATGATGAAATAAAAAGCAAAATGAAGAGATAAGAGAAGGAGGAAGAGGAAAAAACCTGAGGAAGAGAAAAATAATAAAATTCAGACAAAAAATATAAAAATCAAGGAGAAAAGAATTAAGAAACAGGAAGACGTCGAATGGAAAGAAATAAAAACAGAACAAAAGAGTACAGGAGAAAAAAAGAATGGAAATGGAAGATGAGGAGGAAGCGGTACTGTAGATCAATAGAGTACAAACAAAATATGAGTGTTGCTATGTTGAATATCGATATTGAACATAGCAACACTCATATTTAGCTCATTTGAGCTGGAATGATATCAATTATTGGTCGCTAGAAACCTCCTGTCCGCATTTTTACCTATCTGATCGAGATTCATGGGCTTTTACAACGGGATCTTAATACTGTACTAAGTTCAGTACTCTATAAGGAGAATAGATATACACAAAAATACAATAATACAGTTAGTACGAGTAGAATAATAAGAGTCAAATAATGCAGTAGATCAATAAAGTAAGTAGAATATATACAATAATACAGATAATAAGAGTACAATAAAAAGAGTACAATATTTCAGTAGTTCAATTAGGAGAGTAAAATATACATAAAAATCCAATAATACAGATTAAAAGAGAACAATAATGAAATAAACCAATAAAGAGAGTAGAATGTACACAAAAATACAAAAACGCAGATAATAAGAGTACAATAACACTACAATATTACAGTAAATCAATAAAAATTGAATAAAAATTAAATTGTGATGTAAAAAACCCCTATAAAGAAAGGAATCAGACACTCACCATGGCGTGTGACACTTATGGGTGAGCGTGATGTAGCGGACGCCCAGGTCATACAGCGCCCTGACCACGCCCATGCTGCTGGCCAGCCCGTGCCCGCCCTCCACGCCCATCAGACTCGCCACCCGCCCGCGTCTGAACTCCTGAAGAATCTCTGAGAATAATGAAAAACAAACGTGAATTTCAATTGTTAGGGTAATGGTAGACTTGTGTTAGGGTAGGTTAGGTTGTTAGACAGGGTCGTTAGTTAGGTTGTTGTTAAGTTGTGTTAGGTTTGACTTGTGCTAGGTTAGGTTCGGTTGTTAGACAGGTTGTTAGGTTGTTGTTAGACAGGTTGTTAAGACAGGGTTGTTAGGTTGTTGTTAGGTTGTGTGTGTTTGGTTAAAATCCAGTTTAGTTTGGAAAGAATTGAAAACAATTCTACATGACTTCATTTTTCTCAATTATTTGCAGATAAAGGCCTCCTCCTCCTCCTCCTCCTCCTCCTCCTCCTCCTCCTCCTCCTCTCCTCCTCTCAGACTAGGAGTAGGCCGACGCTTTTACGATAAGGCGTTCAGCGCAAATAACCGACTGAGGTCTCTTTGTGCACAGGAGAATGTAGACTTCGCAAACTTCTGGGATAATTTCTACGAGGATCCCATCCTGGTTGAGGATTCCATCCTATTTGGGGATGACGGACTCCACCTCAGCCCCGTCGGCCATGCACGATTAGGACGTCTGCTAAATGATAAAGTTTCTTCTTACAGATCAAAAAACGACGAGCAGACGGCGGTAGCAGCATCACCTTAACCCCTTTCTTACCCCACAGCAACGCTGGGTCACGTCCCGTTTCCGCAAATACTAATCAAAGTAACTTAATCAAGCGCCCTGTAACAGTGGACCGTAGACGCCCTGCCGGTAAACCCTCACGCAAGGTTACCAAAACTATCAAGGAACTTAAATTACTCTACACAAATGCCAGAACCATTAGTTTAAAGCGTAACGAATTATTAGCATACGTTGTTGCCGAAACGCCAGATATCGTCAGTATCACTGAGAGTTGGGTCAACACAAAAGATAAACATTTATTAGCTGAAATAGCCATTCCAGGCTATAAGACATTCCTAAATTGTCGCACGCATAAAGCAGGTGGAGGTGTCATTCTTTACATTAAAGAAAATTTGCAAGTAATCGAAATCGATAAAGTAAACAAAGATCATTATGACTCAGTCTACGCAAAGATTAAGCTAAACGGTAAATTGCTAACTATTGGGACAATATATCGTCCTCCCAAATCTAATGCGGAAGTAGATTGCCTCCTGTATGACGAGATAAAGTCAGTTGTCAACAATAATAATGATACAATTATTTGTGGAGATTTTAACCTACCTTATATAAACTGGAATAATAATTCTGCTGATAGAGAAGGTATGCGATTGCTTGATATGGTGAACGAAGTATATTTAAATCAGGTGGTCCGTGAGCCTACAAGGGATAATAGTATCCTAGATTTAGTTTTCACTACCGACATTGATCTGATTGATTACTGCGATATAGGTGAACATTTGGCAAACAGTGATCACAGGCTAATCAGATGCGGCATAAATTGCAATGTAGACATCACAGAAAATCGGTTATTAGTCCCAAATTATAATAAAGCAGATTTCACGAAGATCAGCAGGGTACTAAGCGAAGTTGAATGGACTGACCTACTAAATGGTAATAACGCCGAAAACATGTGTAATGTATTCACTAATAAACTCCAATCGGTGGTGGAAAAGCATGTTCCCATGGTAAGAAAACGTTTGAATAACATAAACAGACCCAGTACGATGACTAATGAGATCCAACAAATCATTGGCAGAAAGCGCCGAGCGTATAAAGTTTACAAACGATCAAATGCAGACTGCGATTCTAGAGAATACAATGACGTAAAACGTCGCTGCAAAGGACTAATTAAGTCTAAAAAGCGCGAGTATGAAGAAAAAATTGCAAAGGAATCCAAATAAAACCCGAAAAGGTTCTTTCAATACGTTCGAAGTAAGAAAAACGTCAAAACAAGTATTGGGCCACTGAAAGATATGAATAATATCTTTGTAAATGATAATAAGAGTATGGCGTTCGTACTCAATGAATACTTTAATGCGGTATTTATTAAAGAAGACGAAACTCCATTACCAGAACCAGTAAACATGTATGCAGGACTCGAAAGGGATAGACTGGTAATAGGAGAGATAACAGTAGACGAAATATCAAAGTATTTGCTGAAACTTGACCCAGCAAAATCCGTGGGGGTGGACGAAATCTCGTCGCGACTACTTCGCGAATGTCACAGTCAACTTTCACTCCCATTAAAGATTATTTTCAATAAATCGCTAAGTGATAAAAATGTTCCTAGTATGTGGAAATTAGCTAATGTTACACCGATATTCAAGAAAGGGAGTAAGAGCCTCGCAAGTAATTATCGCCCAATTAGTCTAACGTCCGTGATTGTTAAACTATTTGAGAAAATATGCGGGATAAAATAGTGTCTTTTCTCGATGAAAATAACTCTATACTAAACTCCCAGCATGGATTTCGAAATAAGAGATCCTGCTTAACAAACCTACTGGATTTTTTTAATGTCATTTATTCAAACTGGGACGCAAAAATTCCCTCAGATGTAATATACCTTGATTTTCAGAAAGCCTTCGATACAGTTCCACATAAGCGACTGTTGACCAAGCTAAGGACACATGGCATAGGAGAGCAATTATGTTCATGGATTGGCGATTGGCTTTCAAATCGTAAACAACGGGTAGTAATAAATGGTGAGGCATCTGATTGGTTAGATGTCACTAGTGGGGTGCCTCATGGCTCGGTCTTGGGTCCTACTCTTTTTCTGATATATATCAACGATCTGGACTGCGGACTTGTATCTAAAATATCGAAATTTGCAGATGACACCAAATTAGCGGTAAAGCATATACTACAGAAAACTGCGAACTCATACAAAGTGATCTCGCCAAAACTATCAGATTGGAGTGATAAATGGCTATTAAAATTCAATTCCGATAAATGTAAAGTAATGCTATAGGCAACGATAACCTCAAATATAACTATCAAATGCAAAATAAATCGTTAACTGAAGTACAGCAGGAAAGGTTTAGGTGTCATCATCAGTATGATCTGAAACCAGTCCGCATTGCTAGCTGCCAGTCAAAAGCAAATATGATGTTGGGCTTTATTAAACGTAACTTTGAACATAAAACTCCGAAAGTATGACACACATTATCACGTCCTTGGTTAGGCCGCACTTGGAATATGCCGTTTCAATTCTGGTCGCCCTGTTTCGTAAAAGATCAAGCCAAATTGAATCAGTGCAAAGAAGAGCAACCAAACAAATTCCACTCTGCGAAATTCATCTTATGAAGAGAGACTGCGAAACTTAATATATTTTCCTTAAAGGATCGTAGAATCCGTGGGGACTTGATAGAAACCTTAAGATCCTAAAAGGTTTTGATGTCATTATCAAGAGAACCTATTCGAGCTTTCACTCAAGTGACAACAAGAATATGGTTTAAAACTAAACGTCACGTTGCTCACCGATCTCCGTAATTTTTTCTTCATGTTAGAGTCGTTGATCGATGGAACAAGTACCAGCAAATGTTGTCGGAGCCAGCACAATAACTACATTCAAAAACAGACTTGACGCGCACTGTAAAGTAAATGGGTATTGATAGTGCGAATTCGTATCTAGTCCCCGTATCGATAGTTGTAGTGGTAGTGGTAGTTGTAGTTAGTATTTTTCATAT
Organism: Chionoecetes opilio; assembly: GCA_016584305.1. Classification (NCBI taxonomy): domain Eukaryota; kingdom Metazoa; phylum Arthropoda; class Malacostraca; order Decapoda; family Majidae; genus Chionoecetes; species Chionoecetes opilio. The sequence goes on along the minus strand of JACEEZ010010646.1, from coordinate 40,574 downwards.
CCTATCATTCTGCACTATGAAACTTCCATGTTCCTATCCTCTTTAGGGACATGGTATCATTTTCCAACTGTTTTCTTACAAGTAGTTGATAGTTAGTAGTATGTAGTTCAGCAGATACCCTCGCTATGGACCAATAGGTCTCCTGGTGTCTGTTACTCCTATGTAATCCTATGTAATCCTCCTCCTCCTCCTCCTCCTCCTCGTCCCCTCCTCCTCCTCTCCTCCTCCTCCTCCTCCTCCCTTTCCCTCCTCTTCCCCTTCCTCCTCCTCTTCCTCCTCTCCCTCCTCTTCCTCCACCCCTACCTCCTCCTCCTCCACCTCCTCCTCCTCCCCCTCCTCCTCCTCCTCCTCTGTCCCATTCACCCTTGTAAGACATGGCGTCAGGCAGCCATTGATAAAGAAGCAACTCCCCGTCACAACCTATAACAGATTCGAAATCCTTGCCGAAACGTCAGTAGAAAAGGACGTCAAACTGATCGGGGACTCAATCATTCGTGATCAACTAGTGGAATTCTGTGGTCGTGATCCCCAACACAGAAAGAGGCACTGCATTCCAGGAGCGTCCCTGGACAACATAACAGAAGCCTGCGATGAATTAACAAATGACGCCGACGCAAACACCCTGATCATTATTCACGCGGGAACAAATGACGTCAAACAAACCAGATCAGAGGCCCTCCTTACTAAATATCGCAATATGATGAATAAATATAAAGTAAAATCTAGTAAAATCATCGTATCTGGTATTCTTCCGAGGATCAATGCGGCAAACAGCTTCTACAACAAGGCCTTCAGCACAAACAATCGTCTCGCAAATCTCTGTAAAGAAGAAGGAGTTGAATATATAAACTTATGGGACCATTTTTATAACCAACCGATTCTCTTCCGAAACGATGGTCTCCACTTAAATTCAGTTGGTTCTGCACGACTCGGTAGGCTACTCAATGACGCGGTAACTAACTACAAATAAAAAAACTCCCAGCAGGTAGAGGTTCCGACAACAACCTAAGCTCTCGTTCCCGCAATGTAAGTTCTCGTTCGCACAAAGCACCAAAATCTAGTTCCCGCAAAGCCCCAACTACCCATCCCGATATTAAAGCTTGTTACTTTAATGCCCGTAGTATACGTAACAAATTTCATGATTTAGAGGAACTAGTTTATTCAGAACAATACGACATCATCGGAATTTCCGAGTCATGGATAGATACGACAAATAGAGATTTTTTGGCTGAATTTGCGATACCGGGGTATAACTTATTAAGCTCAGAAAGACTTCGAAGAGCAGGAGGAGGTGTATTATTATATATAAAGTCCTGCCTTCATCCCCTTGTAGTATCTAAGCACGAAACTGATAACAGTGATGTAATTTTCGTTCAACTAAATCGTCATTCTCAAAAAGTAGTAATTGGCCTTGTTTATCGACCTACAGCTCAAACAAATACAATTGACGAAGAACTCTATGAACAAAGAGGAAATTAGTTCTCAGAACGAAAGCGTAATATTCGGTGATTTTAATATTCCCGTTACTAGTTGGGGCGCCTCGCTTACAACACATTCGGGGCACACTCTCTATTCAAATCTCCAAGAAAGTGCCTTATACCAACACGTGGATCATCCAACGAGAGGCGAAAATATTCTAGATCTTATTTTCACAACTAACGAAAATCTTGTCAGTAACGTTAACGTCGAATCCGAATTTAGTAGCAGTGACCACCGGGCGATTACTTTCAGTATTAACATCAGTAAGACAAGCGAAGTCGAAAGTAAAGAAAAAGTTCTTGATTATCGCAAGGCAGACTTCAGAAAACTAAAAAGAATCTTAACGAACACCGATTGGAATGTTATCTCAGAAAGTAACGACATAAATGTAGCATGGCATGAATTCACCGGTAAGCTTAACTTAGCAATACAATCCTCAATACCGATGCGATATAGGCGATCTTTTCAAAACATTAAACCGAAATGGTGGACCCGCGAAATCAAGGACAGCCTTGCAGCTAAAAAGCGTGCATATGAAAAACACAAAGAAACACAACATGAAGACGACAAACGCGATCACGACAGAATTAGACGAAATACGAAAAAACTCATTAAGCAGAGCAAGAAAGATTTTGAAGTACGTATTGCCGAAATGAGCATATCAAACCCTAAAGAATTCTACAGCTATGTTAAAAAGAAAAAAGTAATGACGTCAACCATAGGACCGTTGGAAATGGAAAATGGCGAACACACAGAAAATGAAGTATCTATGGCGGATACTCTAAATAACTTTTTTGCATCAGTCTTCACAAGTAGAAAACACGCAAAATCAACCCATCCCGAAAACCCAGAACAAAGGTACTTGCCTCAGCTCATTAACCTTTCAGGAATGTGACATTTTGCTCGCGATAAATAACATGAAAATTAACAAAGCTCCTGGTCCTGACAAAATTTCGCCACGGTTATTAAAAGAAGCAAAGAACGAAATAGTAAAACCACTTTCCATCTTATTTAATAAGTGTTTACTCACCGGAAATGTACCGTGCGAATGGAAACTAGCAAATGTCACACCCATATTTAAAAAGGAAGCAAGTCGCAGCCCGAAACTATCACCCAATCAGTTTAACATCAGTTGCTGGAAATTAATGGAATCCATCATAAGAGACAAAATCGTTAAGTTCTTAGAAGAAATGACATAATCAAAGACTCGCAGCATGGATTCAGAAAATAAACGCTCATGCCTCTCAAACTTACTTGATTTTTACAATAGTGTATTTAAATGTACGACAACACAGGGCAGTAGACGTAGTTTACCTCGATTTCAAAAGCGTTCGACAAAGTCCCTCATAAGCGTCTCATTAGCAAAGTAAAAGCTCATGGTATAACAGGCCATCTTTCAAATTGGATAGAAAACTGGCTGTCAAATCGTAAACAAAGGGTGGTAATAAATGGAAATTCTTCTGACGGGACCAGTGAAAATAGTGGTGTTCCTCAAGGATCAGTTCTCGGACCTATCCTGTTCTTAATATACATAAATGACATTGACGAGGGAATCACATGCAGGATATCGAAATTTGCTGATGACACGAAAATCA
>JACEEZ010010646.1:25000-27500 GCA_016584305.1 Chionoecetes opilio | reverse complement strand
TCCAATTTGCAGAAAAAACAACAACCGGGGAGCTTGTATGCAGAAAAAGAAGAAAAAAAATATATATATATATATATCTATATAAAGGGAGAGAGAGAATCCCCGGAACTTAAGGAAACTCTGCACTGAAAATTGATCTAAGGGAAACATGAAGGGAGGGAGAGAGGGATTAAAAGGGGAAAAAAGGAAAAGGGAATGGAAAAAAGGCGAGGAAAGAGCATAAACGGAAAGGAAAGACCCAAACAAACACGGTTCAGACTTGTATAATGTAGAATCCTAATATATAGCTCTCTCTCTCTCTCTCTCTCTCTCTCTCTCTCTCTCTCTCTCTCTCTCTCTCTCATTCTTTGTTTTTGAAGCTCGAAAGCAGAACTACTTAAGACATAATTTGTACGAGAGAGAGAGAGAGAGAGAGAGAGAGAGAGAGAGAGAGAGAGAGAGAGAGAGAGAGAGAGAGAGAGAGAGAGAGAGAGAGAGAGAAGAGAGAGAGAGAGACGAGAGACAGAGAGAGAGAGAGAGAGAGAAGAGAGAGAGAGAGAGAGAGAGAGAGAGAGAGAGAGAGAGAGAGAGAGAGAGAGAGAGAGAGAGAGAGAGAGAGAGAGAGAGAGAGAGAGAGAGAGAGAGAGAGAGAGAGAGAGAGAGAGAGAGAGAGAGAGAGAGAGAGAGAGAGAGAGAGAGAGAGAGAGAGAGAGAGAGAGAGAGAGAGAGAGAGAGAGAAGGAGAGAGAGAAGAAAAAGAGGCCTGGGTAAGCATTTACGATCACAGAACATCGTAAAATTCGCCTCCAAACAATGAAGTGGCAACACCAATTGGAAAATGGAGTTTTTTTCTTCCTCTGACCTCATTATTTCTCTCTCCTACTAATTTTCACGGTAAAATAAAACCCGATGGTTTCATGCGTTACCCTCTGGGCGAGCGCAACGGGTCTTGCTATGAACAAGTTTTCAATGAAATCAGAGATATCGAGGTATTTTTCAAATTCTACAGGGGATCCTCTTACGGTTGTTTGTTTTAAACCACGTTTTCCTTAATAACTCAAAAACTATGTCACTTACGTAAAATATTTATGGAAAAATATAGACAAAATAGATGAAGGCCTTTCATTTCATTTGAGCTACAGGAAAAAGAAATCAGGTTGTAACTAATTGAGAAAATTACATACTAAAAAATATTATGATAAAATATTGTAGAAAACCGAGTAGCAATAGAGGTAACATTACAAAAACTATGAAAGGAATTATGGGAAAAAACACACCGAATGGACAAACTTTAACTTTACCACACGTTGCAAAGTTCTGCGATGAAGATTAATCCAACTTTCTTATGGCGCTTCCCAGTGTATATATCCATAAAACTAAATCCATGAGAACACATACCACGCTACCTTAACACCTCCTTTATGCGACGGAGATGAGCACCGAGGCCACGCGCAGCACAGTATATGTCCCCTACTATACCTTTAACACCACGACTGCTACATTCCTCCTTAAGTTTAACCTTCTCTTCCTTCCTCAAAAAAATAAATTTGCATCGCACAACCGCATCTGTGACAAACGCTCTCCGGTCCTCACGACATCCCGTCATCATAACCGATCTTAGTGGTCTGATCCGAGCCTATTCAGAGTCTATTCCGCACCTATTCCAACCGTCCTTCACATGTCTCTGTGATAGACGTCTTCCGGCGGTAATAAAGAAAGGAAGAGAGCGGGAAGAGACAGGAAAAATGAAGTTATGAAATTCTTGAAAAGTTGAGAATGAAGGAGCGAAGCTTGAGATAACAGTTAAAGATTGATGCGTAAAGAGTAGGAAGAGAGAGAATGAGGACGATCTGTTAGGAAGAATGAAGAAGTTGAATGGTAGACTGCAGCAGAATGGATATAAACCAAAAAAATTTTTTTTTAAAAATTTTTTGGAAAGGGTTTTTTTTTCCCCCCCTTTTTTTTTTCCGGGAAACCTCAATTTTAACGGTTTTTAAAAACCAAAAATTTTTAAAAATTTTTCCTTTTTTTTTTTTGGGGGGGGTTTTAAAAATTTTTTTGAAAAAAAAAATTTTTTTTTAAAAATTTTTTTTTTTTTTTTAAAAGGGGGTTTTTTTTTCCCCCAAAAAAAAGGGAAAAAAAAAATTTTTTTTTTAAAAATTTTTTCCCCCTTTTTTTTTTTTTAAATAAAAAAAAAAAAAAGGGGGTTTTTTTTAAAAACCCCGGAAAAGAAAAATTTTTAAAAAAAATTTTTTTTTTAAAATAAAAAAAAAAAAGGAAAAAAAAAATTTTTTTAAAAATGGGCCCCCCCTTTTTTTTAAAAGGAAAAAAAAAATTTTTTTAAAAAAGGAAAAAAAAAAAATTTTTTGGGGGGGAAAAAAAAAAAAAACCTTTTTTAAAACCCTTTTTTTTTTTTAAAAAAAAAAAAATTTTTTTAAAAAAAAACCCAGTTTTTTTTTTTTTGGGGGGTTTTTCCCCCGGGGGGGGGGGGTTTTTTAAAAATTTTAACCCCCCAAAGGGAA
>JACEEZ010010646.1:0-22500 GCA_016584305.1 Chionoecetes opilio | reverse complement strand
TTTAAAAAAAGGGGAAAAAAAAAAGGGGGGGGAAAAGGGGGAAAAGGGGGGGGGGTTTAAAATTTTTTATTGGGGGTTTTTTTTTTTGGGAATTTTTTTGGGGGGGGCCCTTTTTTTGGTTTTTTTTTTTTGGGGGGGGGGTTTTTCCCCAAAAAAATTTTTTTTTTTTTTTTTTTTTTTTTTGGGGGGGGCCCCCCCCCCCCCCCCCCACCCCCCCCCCCCAAAAAAAAGGAAAAAACAAAGGGGGGCCCCCCCAAAAAAACCCAAACCCCCCAAAAAAAAAAAACCCCAAAAAAAAAAAAAAAAAATTAAAATTTTTTTTGGGGTTTTTCGGCAAAAGGGGGGGGGGGGGGGAAAAAAGGGGAAAGGCTTTTGGGGCCTGCCAAAAAATTTAAAAAATTTTGGCCCTGCCAAATATTCTATTTATAAAAAAAACCCATAGACCACTGTATACCTGGACGGCCCCCCGGGGAAATTTTTTTGAATTGCGGGGTGCAGGGGGGTGCGGGGCCCCCGACAAAGAATATAGTGGTTTGGGACTACATAAGATGGATCAAATAATATACTGTAATCTTCGTAAAGTTTGTTCTATTTTTTAACAAAAAAAAAAACGTAAAACGAAAAAGAAATCCCATTACAGACTATGAAAAAATATGAGAACTTAATTTTCCTTTAACTCTTCGCCATTTAAAATTTTGGGGTCAACTTTTTCAAAAGGGTATCAATAGAAGCGCAATTTCTTTAGTTTTATTGCTAATTTCGTTTTTTTGAAAAAATTATAACCATCTAAATTACTTTGAATAATAAATAAAATCATCATCGGGTTTTTCCCCGATTGTGTTTTTTTTTATTTATTATTATTTCGTTTATGATAAATGAATTAGCACCATGTAAAATTAACTTTAAAATTAAATAAATAACCTATAAATTGGGGAAAAATTTCCCGATTGAGAATTATTTATTTTTTTTTTAACGCTAATTATGCATGGTTCTAATTATTTTTTCGATAACGAAAAATAGCGATGGAAAGTAATAAAATTGCGCTTCTATTAATACCATTTTATAAAAGTTACTCGCAAAGTTTTAAAGGCGAAGGTTGAAATGAAAATTAAGTTAATCTATTTCTTCAGTCTCGTATGGCATTTTTAGCGGTTTTATGTTTTTTTTTTTGTAATATTATAGAACAAAATTTCGAAGACATAGATATCATATATACTGAAAAAACCAGTCTATTGATGCGTATATATTATAAAATATATATATTTTATATAATATATATTATATATATATAATTATTATATATCTATAATCATAATAAAAATAAGCGAAATGTGTCTTTTCTGTCTGTCGTCTGTCGGGCGTCTGCTGTCTGTTGTGTGGTTTTGTGTGTGTGTGTGTGGGTTAGGTTTCCCCCCCCCGTGGCGCAACACCTCATATGGCACATTTTTGGAACCGGTTGACCAGGGGGGGGTAAAGCCCATTATGAGATGATTCGATCACTTTTTTTTTTTTTTTTTTTTTTTTTAGCAGCCTTTTTTGCGAAATTGTAAAAAAAATGGGTTGCAGAATGAGGAAAAACCCTTGATGTAGGGGGATGGGTAAGGGGTGCGGAATGGGTGGGTGATGGGAAAGGGGGTGGGGTGATGGGTGGTAAATGGGTGGGGGGTGAGGGTTTGGGGGTGGGGGTGATGGGTGAGGGAAAGGTGGGGGGGGGATGGGTAATGGAAAATTAAGCGAAAGTGTGTGTCTGTCTTTTTGTCTGTGGTGTGTGTGGTGGTGTGTGTGGTTGTGTGGTGTGTGTTGTGTGTGTGTCGGTATGGGTTTCCCCCCACTGTGGGCAATCACCTCCTATGAAACTTTTTTGGGAAACCCCGGTTTTGGACCGGGGGAGGTTTAAGCCCTTTATGAGAGATCCGATCCCCTTTTTTTTTTTTTTTTAGCCCCCTATTACGTAATTGTGAAAAAAAAAGGGGGTTTGCGAGAATTGAGGAAACCTGATGTAGGGGTGGGTAATGGGTGAGTGAATGGGTGGGGTGATGGTAATGGGGTGGGGGTGTGGGGAGGAAGGGGTGGGGGTGAGGGGTTTGGGGGGGTGATGGGGGGGAAAATAGGTGGGGGGGATGGGTAATGGGTGAGTGAATGGGTGTGGTGAGGGGGTAATGGGGAGTAAATGGGTGGGGGGTGATGGGTAATGGGGAGTAAATGGGGGGGGGGGTGAGGGGAAATGGGTGAGTGAATGGGTGGGGGTAATACAACATTTCTACATCCATGATTCAGGAAAGTTAGAAGGGGTTCTGGAGAGTCCGTGTTTGGGGGGCCAAAGGCCCACCAAACACGGGTGGGGGGGGCCGAAGGCCCACCACCAATAGCCCTCCGCGGAGTAGCCAAAAAGTCCCCCGGAGGGCGGCTTTGCGGTAGTAATATATATTGTATATGTATTATATAAATCCGAGCGGCCCTCCGCTCGGGGGCAATTTCAGGGCCCATGTGCAACAGGCCGATATCCGTGCGCAGCCCAGGATACATGGTTAGTTAAACTTATGTGATTTTGGTCAAAAACCCTATTTAATTTGAATTTGAATTTGAGAGAGAGAGAAGAGAGGGAGAGGAGAGGAGAGAAAAGGGGAAGAGAGGAGGGAAGAGAGAAAAGAGAGGAGAGAGGAAGAGAGAGGAGAGAGAAAAAAAAAAAAAAAAAAAGGAGAGAAGAGAGAGAGGGAGAGAAGAGAGAGAAGAGAGAGAGAGAGAAGAGAGAGGAGAGAGAGAGAGAAGAGAGAGAGAGAGAGGGGAGAGAAGAGAAAAGAGGAGAGGAGAGAGAGAGAGAGAGAGAGAGAGAGGAGAGAGAGAGAGAGAAGGAGGGGAGAGAGGGGAGAGAAAAGAGAGAGAGAGAGAGAAAGAGAGAGAGAGAAAGAGAGAGAGGGGGAGGGACAGAGACAAGACACAGAAGAGACACAGACGCAGCAGAAGACAAAATCAGACAGAAGACAAAAAAAACGAGGGTAAAAGAGGAGAGGGGAAAAGTGCAACAGTCAAATCACACTTAAAAAAAAAAAAAAACTTAAAACTACAACAATTAAAAACAACAGTAAAAAAGTCATATAACCTGAACACCTACACAAGAAGAACACACACACACGCACGCACACACTCACACAGTAACACACACACACGCACAGACGCGCCACCCACCAAAAAAAACCCCTCACCGGGGCGCCCACCTGTCCCCTCCTGGCCGCGGCAGGCGGGGCGAGAAGGGGCGAGCCCGCCAGGGGCTTTCCTTCGCAGGTCGCGGACAAGTTAAGGGGTTTGAGTTTTTTGTGGGAACTTGCGTACTTTCCCGGGCGGATCGTTTGGCTGGGGAGGAAGGGGGGGAGTGGCAGGCTTGGTGGGGGTGGGGGGTACTAAGCTTAACCCTTGGGGCCCAAAAGAAGAAATTTCCCTTTGAAATTTTGGGTGCCATAAGACGATTTTTAATGACTATAAGCAATATTTTATAACTATGCCCTGTTTAGTATCCTTGTCCACTAGCTAATTTTGTATATTCAGTTACTTTTCGTAATTTTACGGCTAAAACCAGACAATTTTATATAGCAAAGGAAAGATCTGGGCATGAAGGGGTTAATGGTCCTAATGTTATGTGTAATACTACTTTTACTTAATGGGAGTTGTAGTGGCTATAGCGTCTCCGAGGGGCGTTCTCGCAAGTTAGTGTTCAGGCTTTTTTTCTTTTTTTTTCTTTTACGTTTTAGCCTATAGCGCCTGTAGGCTATATCTTCCTTCCTCGGTTAGGTTTAAGGCTTGGTTTGTTTAAAGTAAGTTGAGTTAGTTAGGTTAAAGCTAGGTTTAGAATTAGGCTTAGTGGTGGTGGTGGTGCTAAGTTTAGTGTAATGCCCTTAATGTTTAGTGCAATGCTACTTATACTAGCATTACTATTACTTTTACTACTACTACTACCACTACTACTACCACTACTACTACTAATACTAATACTTCTACTACTACTAATACTAATACTACTACTAGTACTACTACTACTACTACTACTACTACTACTACTACTGCTACTATCATTCAGTGCATTTTTTCCGTAAAATTGAGACGTGTGTATATTCATCTAGTTGTATATTTGACAGGGTCTGACCTACACTCGTATGGTCCCGTCTCCATATCTGCATTTTTTAAAAATCAATCATACATCCTAAGTACTTAATGTTGGCCGAAGCCATCAACCGGGGAGGCGGGTCACAAACCCCCGGCTAACACCCGGTACCCATTCACTGCTGGGTGAGAAGGGGCTCGGGTTTTAAGGAAACAGCCCATCTGTCTTCGCTTCGCCCGGGGATCGAACCCGGAACGCATATTCCCTAACTCTATGTGAGGATGTGGTTTCCAAGTGAAGACGCTTGGCAGTAGCTACAAAACTAACCAAAGGATTTTCTTGAAAATACCCTCATTGTGATTCCCACACAAATTTACCAGTAATAATGTTCAGGACCGGTATTACCAAAATTTAATCATAGCTATGACAGAAATGTATCATTACTCTTGATATAAATATTTTTTATCATACGCCATTTATCATAAGTTTGGAATCTAGCACAACGATCTATCATAGGCGTCTGCTAAATATAGCGTCATTGTTTCTTTAAAATGGTTATATAATCAGTAAATTCATCCGTTGACCACGTTTTATGGATTGATACTTCTTCCCTTATGTTTATAACATGTTTAGGGCAGTGACACAGAGAGTAATGTAGTAATTCATTCCCGAAAATTAGGCATATAGATGTACCGTTGAGCATTATCTGTGTAAACACGGAACAGAGTTGCCAGATGGCGATGTTTTCGATCTAAAAGCTGTTTGTACAAAGTTGGTGAGGAACAATATGCCCTCACACGGTCTACTCGGTATTTCCTAATCAGCTGTGCATCACTCAGCTCACTCAACACATCCCTATGTGGGCGAATATTCCTTCACTGAGGCTGTTATTGTGTCTCGACCCTGTTGACAGCTGGAAAGTTTATCATAGTCGCGGGGCCGTTATCATAGTCGCGCTAGAACTCGGTGAACCCACTCTTACCCTCCCGCGCGGTTTGTGATAGTCCCCCCCCAATTTATGATATTCGCCAGCCAGTTGTGCCTAAAATGGGCCATTTTGTCCAGCTATGATATACGTTCTTAAACTATGATCGCTTTGGTAATACCGGTCCAGGAAACGTAACCCACCCTAATCGTAAGCTAACGTAATTTAACTTGAGGTGTTAAAGAGTAATGCGACATACTTTTCCAGAAAACGGTAATATGCACCCGGGACTTATCGGTTGTAAACCGAGCGTGCTCCCACTACACTACGGAGTACCCCCCCACACTCTGTGTGTGTGTGTGTGTGTGTGTGTGTGTGTGTGTGTGTGTGTGTTAGAGAGAGATAAAGAGAGAGAGAGAGAGAGAGGAGAGAGAGAGAGAGAGAGAGAGAGAGAGAGAGAGAGAGAGAGAGAGAGATAGAGATAGAGAGATAGAGAGAGATAGAGAGAGAGTGTGTGTTGCACCAATACGATACTAATTAACAACCGGATATAAACATACAAAAAGAAAATTGTGCCTTATCTCTATTTGGCATTCGGTGCGTGTGTGTGTGTGTGTGTGTGTGTGTGTGTGTGTGTGTGTGTGTGTGTGTGTGTGTGTGTGTGTGTGTGTGTGTGTGTGTGTGTGTGTGTGTGTGTGTGTGTGTGTGTGTGTGTGTGTGTGTGTGTGTGTGTGTGTGTGTGTGTGTGTGTGTGAAAGAAAAAATATTGTCGTGTTCCCATGCTCTTGTACACACACACACACACACACACACACACACACACACACACATACACATACACATACACACACACATACACACACACATACACACACACACACACACACACAAATATTACATTACTATTATTTATATAATAATAATAATTATTATAATTATAATCATTACTATGAAGATCATTATTATTACTACTGGCAGAAGTTACCCGTAATAAGTATGATGCTTTGAAAATCAATCCGAATTGTTTTGTACACGTAACACCGTTTTTATGATCTCTCTCTCTCTCTCTCTCTCTCTCTCTCTCTCTCTCTCTCTCTCTCTCTCTCTCTCTCTCTCTCTCTCTTCTTTCATATCTCTTGAGAAGAGATTGAAGAGAACAGTGACTCCTGTGCCAGGTATGTATGCCCCAGGCTGAAACAAACCCTTTTCTTTCATCTAATTATCAGTCTTGAAAATGGCGGGGAAGAAAAGTCATGGAGTATGAAAACCCGAATGTACACAACAAAAAGTGGCAATAACTGGCTAGCAGCCAAATACATCAACCAAACAACGAACTGCTCGTAGAACTAAACAATGGTAATATTAGAGCAGGGGAATGGCAGCCAATAACTCCCTGTACAGCAGCCTGGAGGAGGAGACGTGCGGCAGCAACACTCAGCAACGTAGTTATTTTCATTATCTATCTATGAGTAGTCCACTCAAGTAGTCTACTTTGAGTAGTTCTTATAGTCTACATTACCTATGAGAAATAAACCGTCTGTTTATCGGCAGCCTTATGACACTTTACTCCCTAGAAAAAAAAATAAGAACGGAAGGAAAATAATTACATGAAACATATCAATAGAAGCGGATTTTTATTAGCTTTCTATTGGTATATTTCGTTTTCTGATCAATTAATTTTCACCATGCATAAATTAGCGTTGACTAAATAATTAACATCATCAATCGGGTAATTTTCCCGATTGATGATGTTATTTATTTAGTTAACGTTAATTTATGTATAGTGCTAATTCATTTATCAGAAAACGAAATATATCAATGGAAAGCCAATAAAAATCCGCTTCTATTGATATGCTCCATTCTAAATGTTGTCACGCAAAATATTAAATGGCGAAGACTTTATCAGATTAAGACAGAGCTTCGTGAATATTAAGTTCAGGCATATTTCTTCAGTCTCATAATGGCATTTCTTTAGTGTATTTTACTGTTTTTTATTTGATAATATTATACAACTAACATTTACGAAGATAACAGTGTATTATCTATACTGATAAACGAAAGGAAAGGAAATGGGAGTGATGTTCGAAGCACTTTTTTTACCTTGCCGATCGGCCTCCACTGGTCATGGGCGGGTTGGCGCGGAGCGCAAGTAACAAGTCCAGTATACAGTAGTTTTTGGCTTTGCCCTAGTCAGATATTTGTGTAGCCAAGTGTTGCCGGGCCGTTAAGAGTGAGGGGAGGCTAGAGATGAGGCAAACGAGGGGATGAAAATGGAAAGTGATGGGAGGGGATATGAATAATAGAGAGAGGGAGGGGAGGATAGAGTAGGGATGACCTTGGAAATGTATGGGTGGCGAGGTAAAAGGAAGGGAAAGGAGGATGGTTGGATGGGGAGTGGGCCAGTGTGTGGGGGGGGGGGGGGGGGGGGGGCACCTGTAAGATGCATGGGTTTGTGTCACGAGTCAAGGAGGAGAACGAGGCGGGGTGTCGCTCAGGAGCATTGAAAAGATTATGTCACTCTTAGAATCTTAGATCTTCTGTAGGAGGCATGGCAGCCTGGAGCCTGTGTGTGTGTTTGCCTGTCACCAGGTTGGAGTTGACACCTCCCTCCCCCTCCCCACCGCCGATATGGAACAAGAGCGGAGCTCAGATATAAGACACGGACCAATCAGGTGACACTTTAGGGTATTTTCACTACAGGACCGCGGCTGCCGCTGTTCCAATCACAGCTTGGATCTAGGTCCTATATTTGGTCATGTTGAGATAGGAAAAAATTTAATACCGGGGCAGTACGTCAATCACCGTGCCTCTACTCAGCAGGAAGGAGCGTGCATAGAGAGTTACAGATCGCCTTGCCGACTGCACTTCATCATGGTCTTAGAGGGAATCTTAATGGGACTCATAGCGGCGGTGCTGGGCTGGGCATCGCCCAACAGCCACCAGGAACCGATGCTGCGCCTGTCACAGGTGTACAAGCGAGGGAGGGTGAACCTCCGGTGTGTCCTGGCGACAACCCTGGTGGTGGTGGTGGCGTGGGTCGTCTTTCACGCCTACCTGGACTTCTCCCACACGGGACACGGCTTCCTGTGGGCCTTCCGCCAGTGGGAGAAGGACAACGGCCTGGCGTGGCTGGGCTACTTCAGGCCTCCAGTCGTCACCAACCTGCAGGGCGGCCTGCCAGCCTCCAAGAAGCGGTTAATGGACATGGCTGCCTGTGGTGGGTCGGGTCATAACCCACCACGAAAGGGAGAGGTACAGCGAGTGCTCCCACATGAAGCACGACCAACTCGTGGAGACGTACATAGCCTTCGCTAGGGACTGTCTCCGCATGTGGGGCTACGTCTGCCTCGTGCTGGCCTACGCCTACTTCGCGTGGATGTGCGACCAGTTCTTCTTTGTGGACGACGACTGCACTTCAGAGACGATTTATTATGCCCTACTTCTTCCATCGTCCATCGCCCCCGCCGCCCTAGGGAACCTTCCGGGCAAGGGGTCAAATAAAAAGAAGAAGGGATTTCGTGCTATATTGAAAACATTCTTCAAAATAACATGGAAAAAAAAGATTGCAAAAAAAAAAAAAATCCGGAGACGAAAGACAAAATGACAAGTAAATGTCAGTCAAAGTCCCTCCTACTACAGGTTTAGGATCAAGTATAGCGGCTAACCAAGACTCCCTCACTGACCCGCCCCACCCAGCCCCTGAGCCGCTATCCCCCAAACCACCAAGAAACTGCAAACCCCCAACACCTCTAACCTGAGATGCCCCATTAACCCCATGCGACGTCCCCCACTTCCCCTTCAGCCGCACTTCCCCATCCATCCCCAAAGCTGCAGCCCACCACTCCCCATGAGCAACAATCCCCCTTAATTCCCCAAACCGCAGCCCCCTACTCCCCCCGGAGCAACAATCCCCCAAATCTCCCAAGCTGCAGCCCCCCACTCCCCCCAACCAACAATTCCCATAATCCCTCAAGCTGCAGCCCCACACTCACCCCTGAGCAACAATCCCCCAAATCCCCCAATATGCAGCTTCCCCCCACTCCCCACTCAGCAACAATCCCCCAAGCTGCAGCCCCCCACTCCCCCCAACCACCCAACCAACAATTCCCTTAATCCCCCAAGCTGCAACCCCCACTCCCCCTGAGCAACAATCCCCAAAATCCCTAAGCTGCAGCCAACAACTCCCCCAACCAACAATTCCCCAAATCCCCCAAGCTGCAGCCCCCCACTCCCCCTGAGCCACAATCCCTCAAATCCCCCAAGCTGCAGCCCCCCACTCCCCCTGAGCCACAATCCCTCAAATCCTCCAAGCTGCAGCCCCCCCACTCCCCTGAGCCACAATCCCTCAAATCCTCCAAGCTGCAGCCCCCCACTCCCCTGAGCCACAATCCCTCAAATCCTCCAAGCTGCAGCCCCTCACTCCCCCTGAGCCACAATCCCTCAAATCCTCCAAGCTGCAGCCCCCCACTCCCCTGAGCCACAATCCCTCAAATCCTCCAAGCTGCAGCCCCTCACTCCCCTGAGCCACAATCCCTCAAATCCTCCAAGCTGCAGCCCCCCCACTCCCCCTGAGCCACAATCCCTCAAATCCTCCAAGCTGCAGCCCCCCACTCCCCCTGAGCCACAATCCCTCAAATCCTCCAAGCTGCAGCCCCTACTCCCCCTGGAGCCACAATCCCTCAAATCCTCCAAGCTGCAGCCCCCCACTCCCCCTGAGCCATCAATCCCTCAAATCCTCCAAGCTGCAGCCCCTCACTCCCCCTGAGCCACAATCCCTCAAATCCTCCAAGCTGCAGCCCCTCACTCCCCCTGAGCCACAATCCCTCAAATCCTCCAAGCTGCAGCCCCCCACTCCCCCTGAGCCACAATCCTCAAATCCTCCAAGCTGCAGCCCCCACTCCCCCTGAGCCACAATCCTTCAAATCCTCCAAGCTGCAGCTCCCTCACTCCCCCTGAGCCACAATCCCTCAAATCCTCCAAGCTGCAGCCCCCCACTCCCCTGAGCCACAATCCCTCAAATCCTCCAAGCTGCAGCCCCCCACTCCCCCTGAGCCACAATCCCTCAAATCCTCCAAGCTGCAGCCCCTCACTCCCCCTGAGCCACAATCCCTCAAATCCTCCAAGCTGCAGCCCCTCACTCCCCTGAGCCACAATCCCTCAAATCCTCCAAGCTGCAGCCCCCCACTCCCCCTGAGCCACAATCCCTCAAATCCTCCAAGCTGCAGCCCCTCACTCCCCTGAGCCACAATCCCTCAAATCCTCCAAGCTGCAGCCCTCCACTCCCCCTGAGCCACAATCCCTCAAATCCTCCAAGCTGCAGCCCCTCACTCCCCCTGAGCCTCAATCCCTCAAATCCTCCAAGCTGCAGCCCCTCACTCCCCCTGAGCCACAATCCCTCAAATCCTCCAAGCTGCAGCCCCTCACTCCCCCTGAGCCACAATCCCTCAAATCCTCCAAGCTGCAGCCCCCCACTCCCCCTGAGCCACAATCCTTCAAATCCTCCAAGCTGCAGCTCCTCACTCCCCCTGAGCCACAATCCCTCAAATCCTCCAAGCTGCAGCCCCCCACTCCCCCTGAGCCACAATCCCTCAAATCCTCCAAGCTGCAGCCCCCCACTCCCCCTGAGCCACAATCCCTCAAATCTCCAAGCTGCAGCCCCCACTCCCCCTGAGCCACAATCCCTCAAATCCTCCAAGCTGCAGCCCCTCACTCCCCTGAGCCACAATCCCCTCAAATCCTCCAAGCTGCAGCCCCCCACTCCCCCTGAGCCACAATCCCTCAAATCCTCCAAGCTGCAGCCCCCCACTCCCCCTGAGCCACAATCCCTCAAATCCTCCAAGCTGCAGCCCCCCACTCCCCTGAGCCACAATCCCTCAAATCCTCCAAGCTGCAGCCCCCACTCCCCCTGAGCCACAATCCCTCAAATCCTCCAAGCTGCAGCCCCCCACTCCCCCTGAGCCACAATCCCTCAAATCCTCCAAGCTGCAGCCCTCACTCCCCCTGAGCCACAATCCCTCAAATCCTCCAAGCTGCAGCCCCTCACTCCCCCTGAGCCACAATCCCTCAAATCCTCCAAGCTGCAGCCCCTCACTCCCCTGAGCCACAATCCCTCAAATCCTCCAAGCTGCAGCCCCTCACTCCCCCTGAGCCACAATCCCTCAAATCCTCCAAGCTGCAGCCCCTCACTCCCCCTGAGCCTCAATCCCTCAAATCCTCCAAGCTGCAGCCCCTCACTCCCCCTGAGCCACAATCCCTCAAATCCTCCAAGCTGCAGCCCCCCACTCCCCCTGAGCCTCAATCCCTCAAATCCTCCAAGCTGCAGCCCCTCATCCCCCTGAGCCACAATCCCTCAAATCCTCCAAGCTGCAGCCCCCCCACTCCCCCTGAGCCTCAATCCCTCAAATCCTCCAAGCTGCAGCCCCTCTACTCCCCCTGAGCCACAATCCCTCAAATCCTCCAAGCTGCAGCCCCTCACTCCCCCTGAGCCACAATCCCTCAAATCCTCCAAGCTGCAGCCCCCCACTCCCCCTGAACCACAAACCCCTTAATCCCCAAAGCTGGGAAAGAGCCAGCCAGGCAGACTTATCACGGTAACTCGTCCCTGCTCGAGGGGTGAGGAGCTCGCGGCCCTCAATGGGGGCGATTCCCTACACCCATCTCTCTAGTAAGTCTCCGTGTGACTTGTTACTCAATTCAATGCTTTCTACAAATTGAATTATCAGAATGCATATAAACGCTATTTATTTATCAGCATATAAATCAATCAAAAACAGCTACACTGACAACACCGTTCAGTTAATGACTCATGAAACCACAGATTCCAATATTAATCTAAATCTTCCTCAGGCTCACTACACTATTGTATTGAAAAGTATATATAATATATATATATATATATATATATATATATATATATATATATATATATATATATCAATATATATTATATATATATATATATATATATATATATAATATAAAGTGCCTTTCTATTTGGAATTCTTTACCCCGTGATATTAAGTTGTTGGCAAAATCACTATCGGATAACATTGTACAATTCAAGAAGAAAGTCACAATATTGTTATTCTCAAATCAAAACATTAAATTATTGTTGGGAATATTCCATCATAAAATCTTGTTTTCTATTTCATGTGACTTCACTTTACTTGTCTATTTTTTTACTTTATTATCATTATTACTATAATTGTTGTTATTATTATTACGCACACACACACACACACAAACACACACCCACCCACACCACGCCACGATGGTCAAGTGGATAGCGCGCTGGCCTGCCATTCTGTGGTAGCCCGTTCGAATTCTCACTGCTCCCAGGGATTTTTTCACTGACAAATTCGGGCGGTTACTGTCTCCTTTAAGCAAGGGAATGGGGTTGTGTGTTGTGTGAGGTCCCAGTATTACCCAAAGATCAGTCATAATGAGCTCCAAGCTCGCACCGGGAGGGTGTAACTGGCGATAGCGAGTCCGACTCGCATGGACAAGACCATGAGTGAATGACACACACTCATACATACACCCACAACCACACACACACATACACACACACACACACACACGCACACACACACACGCACACACACACACACACACACACACCTTATCAGTTTCTTCCACCAGATCCCCAGTCCACCACAAGCGGCATGCACAAACATCTGACCTTACCTAACCATACCTGTACACGCGCCACTTGTACAATATTGACCACCAAGTCTCACGATTTTTCCTTTTCTGACATCATAGTCCTCACTCCTAACCAATACCATTTTCCTTTTTTTTTCCTTTCTGATTTCATATCGTTCCTCCCGTTTGAACATTTCCTCCCACGACGAAACAGGAAAACAAACACATGAATTATTTCAATGTGCATTTGTACTTCCTACTGCTAAGGAAAGGGAAGAAGAAGGGGGAGAGGGAAAATATATGAGCCCCACATTATATTAGGTAGCATTATGTGTGTGTGTGTGTGTGTGTGTGTGTGTGTGTGTGTGTGTGTGTGTGGTGTGTGTGTGTGTGTGTGTGTGTGTGTGTGTGTACGTGTGTGTGTGTGTTTACGTGTGTGTGTGTGTGTTTACGTGTGTGTGTGTGTGAATGTGTGTGTGTGTGTGTGTGTGTGTGTGTGTGTGTGTGTGTGTACGTGTGTGTGTGTGTGTACGTGTGTGTGTGTGTACGTGTGTGTGGTGTGTGTATGTGTGTGTGTGTGTGTGTATGTGTGTGTGGTGTGTTTACGTGTGTGTGTGTGTGTATGTGTGTGTGTGTGTGTGTATGTGTGTGTGTGTGTTACGTGTGTGTGTGTGTGTTTACGTGTGTGTGTGTGTGAATGTGTGTGTGTGTGTGTGGGGTGTGTGTTGTGTGTGTGTGTGTGGTGTGTGTGGGGTGGGGTATTGAAGAGAAAGTTTGCGAGAAAAAAAAGAGAAAGAGTTGGAGAAAAAAAGTCAGAGAAATAAAAGAGAGAGAGAGAGAGAGAGAGAGAGAGAGAGAGAGAGAGAGAGAGGAGAGAGAGAGAGAGAGAGAGAGAGAGAGACGAGAGAGAGAGAGAGAGGAAGAGAGAGAGAGAGAGAGAGAGAGAGAGAGAGAGGAGAGAGAGAGAGAGGAGAGAGAGAGAGAGAGAGAGAGAGAGAGAGAAGAGAGAGGAGAGAGAGAGAGAGAGAGAGAGAGAGAGAGGAGAGAGAGAGAGAGAGGAGAGAGAGAGAGAATCAAAACGTTTATTGTGAATAATGTACACATTATACATATTACATATATAATTAAGGGTACAAAATAAACAAAGGGCGCACCCCCCATGCAGGTTGCATGAGAAGGATTGCCATGATTAATGAAGTTAGATAGTAACAATGTTTATCACATTCAGATATGCATTTACAAAAGATTATGTTATGTTACATACATATTAAGTCCTTTATGAGGCATTGGCAAAATTTGGGTGACTGTTTTTGACATGGATAAGGTTACATGGTTGTAGATAGTAGTGCTGCAACCCAGCATAGGAGGCATTGGCACATCTGCTTCTAAAATAAATGATTTCTGGACATTCCATTACATAATGGTGGAGTGTATGCTTCACTTCTGTTTTACATAGGTTACATTTTGTCATATTGATGTTGTCACTGCCAGCTACCTCCCACATGTACTTATACCCTAACCTTAGCCTACTATAACACATCTGCTGGAGCCTAGTAATAAGTCTATTTTGTATGTAGTGGGGTTGACACCCTTTTGTTAAGTCTATATATGTAGTGAGAGAAACAGACTGACCGAACATGCTGTCAATATGTCTCTTATTGTAAGTTTCCATTTTCTCACAAATTTCAGTTTTTAGACGGCCAAGGGACAGAGGGAGCGGAAACCCAACACCATCCTTAGACGTAGCACTGCTGGCGAGTTCATCTGCACGCTCGCTAGCCGCTATCCCACAGTGTGATGGGGACCATATAAAGTTCACAGTTCTGTCCTAACACGTTATCTTATACACAAGTTTAATAATTCTGTTCACGAGGACGGTGTGAAGAAGGTTCCTGGATGTTATCGACTGTAGAGCAGTCGTGCTGTCAGAGGCAATGATGACGTCTCCGGCCTCTCGCTTGACTGCCGCCAGAGCCGCTGCTATCCCGAAAAGCTCTGTTTGGGTCAAGGAGCAGCCATCAGACACTCGGATGCTTAGCACCCGGTGTTCACCTAGACTTTCTCCCTTGTAGTACACGACCCGGCCGCCGCACGCCCGTCCTCATGCAGCGACCCGTCGGTGTACAGGATTTTGGGACACGCAGGGAGGGCATTCAATCTACTTAAGAAGTCCTGCCTCATCAGCTCACATGGTACATTACACTTCTTAACCTTGATGGCAGAATAGGACACATTGAAAACTGGCAGTTCCCAGGGGGGTAGATCAACTGGGAGAGAGAGAGAGAGAGAGAGAGAGAGATGAGAGAAGACAGGGGAGAAAAGGGGGGAGAGAGAGAGAGAGAGATGAAGGGGGGGGGGGAGAAGGAGAGAGAGAGGGCGAGAGAGAGAAAAGAGAGGGGGAGAGGGAGGGGGAGAGGGAGAGGGAGAGGGAGAGGGAGGGGAGGGGATGAGGGAGGGGGAGAGAGAGAGAGAGAGAGGAGAGAGAGGAGAGAGGAGAGAGAGGAGGGGGAAGGGGAGAAGGGGAAAAGAGAGAGAGAGGGGGAAGAGAAGAGGGAGGGAGGGGGAAGGGGAGAGAGAGAAGATGAGAGGGGGAGAGAGAGAGAGAGAGGGAGAAGAAGAAGAAGAGAAAAAGGGAAAGGGGGGGAGAGAGAGGGGGAAAGGGGAGAGGGAGAGGAGGGGGAGAGAGAGGGGAGAGGGGGAAAAAGAGAGAGAGAGAGAGGGGGAGGAGAGGAGGAGGGGAAAAAGGGGGAGGGGGGAGGAGAAAAGAGGGGAGGAGAGGAGAGAGAGAGAGAGGATAAGAAAAGATATTTTGGATCCTATCAAAAACCCCTTTGCAAGTACCAATTAAAAAGGGTTTTTGACTATACAAAGGGCCACCCCCCCCCAGGACGAATTTGGTGGACTTAAACCCCGCTGCCCAAAAAGGGCGCAGGGACCGGAAAACACCGTCCGTGATTCTCCCAACCGGGGGCCCCACCAGGGGGTTGAAGAGGAGAGAGAGAGAGAGAGAGAGAGAGAAGAGGGGGGGGAGAGAGAGGGAGGGGAGAGAGAGAGAAAAGGAGAGAGAGAGAGAGAGAGAGAGAAGAGAGAGAGAGGGGGAGAGAGAGAGAGAGAGGGAGAGAAAAGGGGAGAGAGGAGAGAGAGAGAAAACGGGGGAAGGAGGGGAGAGATGAGAGAAGAGAGAGATGGAGGAGGAAGAGAGGGAGAGGGAGAGGAAAGAGAGAGAGAGGGGAAGAGAGGAAAGGGGGAAGGAGAGAGATGAGATGAGGGGAGAGAGAGAGAGAGAGGGGAAGAGAGAGAAAAGAGAGAAAAGAGTAGGAGAGGAGAGAGAGAGAGAGAGAGAGAGGGGAAGAGAAAAGAGGGGAGGAGAGAGTTCCATATAATGGAAAGTGGCGAGAGTTGGCTATCCACAAAAAGAAGAGCAGGGGCTTTCCCTTCAAAAAATCCCGCCCCATTTCCCCCCTTTTCCTTTGGGTTGGGGAAAGTTCTGGAGCCCATCATTGCCCCCAAAATTAAAAAAAAAAATTTGACGCTCCCCGTTTGCTAAATTAACGGCAATTCGGTTTCCCGACAGGGGAGACCCACAGCGGGCTTTTTTCCTCCCAACCACCCAGCTTTGGAAACCCATCCCTAGATGGGGCGAAGACCCCTTTCGTCGTCGCTCTTGACACGGGGGGGCCTTTGTTTGGGGTTTGGGACAGGGCATCACTCCAAGCGGAGAAGCCGGGATCTGCGGTAAATTTTTAAACTCCGCAAGTTTCCCTAACGAAAGAACTCTGCGCGTTGGGAGTGAATGGTAAAACCCCCTCTAAAAAAATGCATAAAACCCAGTGTCCCTCAAGGAAGTGTACTCGGGCCTTTTAAATGGAGGGGTTTATTTTAAAGGGACATCCTGCAGCTGTTTTCCGGGAGGAAGAGCTTTACGCAAACGCCCGTACTTCACTTTCCCACCTGTGAGGGGAAAGTGCCCGCCCCCAACACAGTCTTTGGGCAAAAACCAGGCACTGCAGGAAATCGCCCCCGGGGCAAGAGTTTGGAAAGTCCCCTTTTGGACCCCAAGACAAGCCCCCAAGCCGTCCTCATCCCCGCAGGCAAGATGCAGTCAATGGGGGCCAACACGCCCTTTTCTGGAAGGCAGAAAAAACACCCCCAGGGAACAGTAAAAATCTAGGGGTGGGGGTTGACTTGGCCCCCACATACAACCCGCCAGTCAGGAAAGGGCGCTAAGGATGCTGGGCCTTTGGGAAAATGAGCTGGCATCCGACGGTCCCCGCAACCCCCTGGGCGCTAAGGGGGGTCGGCACACTCTACAAGTCACAAATCCTCCCTGATGGAATACGCGGGCCCCCGCCCGGGTCCTCCGGCCCCCCCTCATACCTAAAGGGCCCCCTTGAAGGGTTAAGCCAGAGCCAGCGGTGGCCCGGGTGAAAAACCCTAAGGTGCGGGCCCCCCCAAAATATTCAACCTCTCCCGCAACGGCCCTGACGTGGGAGGTATGGGCGTAAGTACAAGGCTAAGGATGCAACTCCTACAATAGGGAGTGCGCCTAACCCCACGGGCCAGGCCTCCCATTCTCCCGTGCGGGCCCACAACACGACCATCAGGGACGTGCCCTTCGCGAGGACGGAACATTACCTCCCCTCCTCCTACCCCGCTAGGCGACAGGGGAACACCTTGGTGCGCCAGACCCACCGCACCCCAACTTTCCCGACGCCTTTAAATCGGGCGTAAATGCTGGGTGCAAGCGGAACTAACCAAAAAAGAAAAGAAAAAAATAA
Source organism: Chionoecetes opilio (assembly GCA_016584305.1). Lineage (NCBI taxonomy): Eukaryota > Metazoa > Arthropoda > Malacostraca > Decapoda > Majidae > Chionoecetes > Chionoecetes opilio. Next base: position 5,057 of record JACEEZ010010646.1, on the reverse strand, counting down.
TGCAAACAAGTATTTTAAAAATTAAGTTAACATTTGTAATTTTTTTATATATAGGATCAAGTATTAGTTATTTCTTATGTATCTGATTAGCGATAGGTTTGATAATTTTAAACACTCGTGTATCAGTATTTGCTTTTGTAGAGAATTGCTGTACTTTTTTCCCAAATTTTTTTAAATTATTGTATGAAAAAATATATATTGCTAGAGATATCCTTGGGGTCCCAGCGGGACTTTAGCACATCAACTTCCTTTGTTTTTAATTATTAAGTTTTAAAAAAAAAAAAGAGGGGAGAGAGAGAGAGAGAGAGAAAAAGAGAGAAGAGAGAGGGGAGAGAAGAGAGAGAGAGGGGAGAGGGGAGAGAGGGGAGGGGAGAGAGGAGGGAGAGAGAAAAGAGAGAGAGGAGAAGGATTTAAAGAGAGAGAGAGAAGAGGGGGAGAGGGAGAGGGAGAGGGAGAGGGAGGGGAGAGGGGGGAGGGAGGGGAAGGGGAGAGAGAGAGGGGGGGAGGAGGGGGGATGACAAAATTTAAAAAGAAAAATTTATCAACCCATTTTACAGATTTGGTTTCCTTAGTTAAGTTTTAATTTTCAAACATCAAAAGCCTTAATTGCAGGATGAATTCTAGCGAGGTTTACAACCCTTGTGTTCACTCTAGCAGAAGGAACATCAGTGGCTGGTGGAACCTCGCCAAGGTATTTGATACTTGATTGTTTATTCGGCTTGGTGTAATATAATAGTGTTCATAATTTCAATCATACAGTCATACAAGTCACGGTCCATTAAGCCGAAGCTCTGTTATGGACCTCATGCCTTGATAATTTCGCTGTCTTTCGTGGACTAGAGTGGACTATTGATATACATTGACATACTTAATAATTTCAAGTAATAATAATATGTAATTAATTAATAAGGTTGCTGGTTGGGAATATAAGTACCAGGGTTCGATATTTTAACCAGAGGGATGTTTTTTTTTTTTTTTTTTTTGTTCACTGACTAGATGTGTCTGAATGAACTTTATGTATTCTTGTATTGTATTTATGCATTTATTCTCCTACTGTTTTCTTTATAGGAACTGGCAACTAACGAGCTTTTTGTCAATTCTTGGGTTTTTTTCGCTTTATTCACTGATTAGATGCATCTGAATGAGCTTTATGTACTATACTATTGTATTTATGTATTTATTCTCTTACTGTCTTCTTCATAAGGACTGGCAACTAAACAGGCTTTTTGTTACCTCTTTTTCCCTTGGCCAGTCCATTGTGATGTAAAATTCTGATAATTAATTCACGGCGATGTAATGACCATGCACAGACTAATCGAATACTGCTCGTTCAGTCATTCTTTAGTAAGTGAAAGATGAAAAACAATCGAAACTGGACATCAAGAAATCTGAAAATATGATCTTACATTCATTTTCATCATTATTATAATTATTCTTATTACTATTATCAGTATTATCATTATTATCTAAGGTTCTAGGCTTGACAATTTTGATGTTTTCTTCAGTATCTTTTTTTTTTCTAGATGTTTTAGACAGTTTTTATTATCAAAGGGCGCACAGAAAGATCTTTGCCTTAGATACGTTAAAGGCGGCGTCACACTAGCACTATTTCCGTCGATGTCTACGATTTCCCTCGTTTTTTTCTCGTTCTGTCTAGTTTTTCCGTCTGACTCAGTCAAACGATCATGATCGTCTTCATATGGAAAGTTGACGACAACTTTCATAGTCAAATCAAACCCATAGTGATTATTTTAAAGATATTCGATATAAATCAGCATTATTTTGCAAATTATAATTAAATACATTTGAAAGTATTAAAATATTCAAGTGACTAATTGCACATATAGATACATTTTATTTGCGGTTTTATATAACAGCCAACAGTCTCTCGCGTGATAAGATTGTTGTTGTTAGTTCCTCATCGTCTCATGGTCCTCCAAACTCGGCTCTATCAGGAGTCTTATGTGGTATACACTTTCTTTTTTCTCGACGAGCCAACCATGAACGCATCCATGCACGTTTTTAGCTAGTTTGGCTCGACTACGATTGACAATACACAGAAGTAAGTGTATAGCAGCGATAGCCTTCCTGGGTGTCGGAGCCATGTTTATTTTAAATCGACGGCAACAGCTGACGAATGGCTGTGTGTGTGTGTGGCGGCTTGCAGTCAAAAGATTGTCAATTTTCAGAAAGCTGGTGAAAAAAAACGACGGAAAAAGTGCTAGTATGACACCGCCTTTAAGAGTTTCATGGAAGGGAAGAGAGCGCGGAAATGCTTTTATGTTGAGCAAACAAATACAGTTATACGGCAAGGAAAAGAAGAAAAAGAAGAAAAAGAAAAAAAAGAAGAAAAAGAGGAAAAAATGGAAGAAAGAAAGAAGAAGAATGAAAAAGAAGAAGGAAAGAAGATGATGAAGAAGAAAATGAAGAAGAAAAGCAGAAGAAGAATGAAAGAAGAAGAAGAATGAAAGAAGAACGAATGAAAGAATAACAACAATGAAAGACGAATTAAAGAAGAATGAAATGAAAAGAAAAAGCAGAAGAAAGAGAAAAAGAAAGAAAAAGAAAGAAAAAGGAAAAAAAAGAAGAAACGAAGATAAGAAGAACAAAAGAAAGAGTAGATAATACATAAAGAGAAAAGATAAAAAAAATGTAGATGTAGAAAAGGAAGTACGAATCAAATTTTGAACAAGAAAATAGTTTCAAACACACCAGACTTCCCTTATTAGAAAACACCATCAGGAAAATCGCATAGAAAAATATCCCAAAAATTATCCCATACTCCTCTCCATCTTATTGCAGACGAGGGGAATCACCCATCTGTTCCCCTCACACCCATCCATCTGTCCCGCTCACATCGCGGCGCCGCGTCTCCCCTCACTCAAGTTATAGACCATTTTTCCCCTTCACTTTATTCTTGGGTGTAACATGGAAGGTATATTTTTTCCCTTACTTTCTTTCCCCTTTAACTTTTACTTTCATTTTGTTACGTATATCAGTGACTCTCTCTCTCTCTCTCTCTCTCTCTCTCTCTCTCTCTCTCTCTCTCTCTCTCTCTCTCTCTCTCTCTCTCTCTCTCTCTCTCTCTCAGACCTTTGATATTTATCCAAAACGTATTTTTCAACATGTCTGAGAATCTCGTTTTGCCTTAATCATTTCCATCTCAAACGTTGACTTATTTTTTTTCATTAGTCTTCATAATATGAGAATTCAGAGTGAAATATAATCTTGCTACTTTTTATACCGACAATGATGATGATGATGATAATATGAGCAACTTTCATTAACATCTCTTCAAATTCCTATTTTTTTTCTCAACTCTTTCTTTCATGCTTCCCTTCCTATATTTCTTTCCCCCTTACTCATTCTCTCCTCTCCTTCCTTCTTACATCTATTTGCCCCTTATTCTTTCTCTCCTCTCCTTCTTCCATGCTCCTTTTCCTTACCTCTCCTTATACCGGTAATGTCTCTTTAAGTAGATGGCCTAAGCTTATGGTACACTTTACTATCACCTTGCAACCCCCCATTTCCTCCTTAAGGGGCACCGTGCTCCATGTATCCTCATTACTGCTCTCATCTCGCCACCCGCAAATGGTTACAGCTAAGTTACCCCTCGTTGTTGTTGTTTTTACGTTCTCTCTCTCAGAAGAAAACCATATACAAAATAGTAGATTTGCTATATTTGTTGCTTCAGCAAGTTACACCTCGGTTTCTTTTTCTCTCTCGCTCTCTCAATACCATATACAAATATAGATTAGCCTCTTGTTTGCATTCCCACACATCACACTCTCTCTCTCTCTCTCTCTCTCTCTCTCTCTCTCTCTTCCAGTTTTCCAGTAAGCATTCTGCAAACTGTTACGATACGAAGATACGAAGTTATTTATGCAGCTGTTTAGAGAGAGAAAGAAAGAGAGAGAGAGAGAGAAAGAGAGAGACAGATACACACACACAGAGAGAGAGAGAGAGAGAGAGAGAGAGAGAGAGAGAGAGAGAGAGAGAGAGAGAGAGAGAGAGAGAGAGAGAGAGAGAGAGAGAGAGAGAGAGAGAGAGAGAGAGAGAGAGAGAGAGAGAGAGAGAGAGAGAGAGATGGAGAGAGAGAGAGAGAGGAGAGAGAGAAGAGAGAGAGAGAGAGGCGAGAGAGAGAGAGAGAGAGAGAGAGGAGAGAGGAGGAGAGAGAGGAGAGAGAGAGAGAGAGAGAGAGAGAGAGAGAAAGAGAGAGAGAGAGAAAGAGAAAGAGAGTGAGAGAGTATTTCAAGTATTTCAAGTAAAATTGTGTAGGGTCATTACTAAACGACTAAATAATGAAGGGAGGAGATAGGAGAAGGAAGAGGAAGAGGAAGAGGAAGAGGAGGAGGAGGAGGAGAAGGAGAAGCAGAAAGAAAAGGAGGAGGAGGAGGAGGAGATTACTCAGCTGTGGTCGTATTGTTTATGAAGCGTCTGTCATCTCCAGAACATCTTATCAACGCGGTATGGAACATGCAGGAATATGAGTGAAGCATTATGTTGCTGACGCTGATACACTTATAGTGCAAACTGCAATGGAACTATCTGACACTAATGATGTGGTAGTTGTGGGCACTGATGTAGACCTACTTATTCTCTTGACACAGCTGTCAAAAGCAGATAACAATAACAGACTTTATCGACACAATTCATTTGATAGAAACTTGTCAGCATTCCCCAATGGAACCAAATATTCTGAAAGGGTGGTATCGACAGTGTAATATTAAAACTGTGCAGAACCGTCTAGAGTCTAGATGATATGTGCAGCAAATTGTGTTTTTTGCACGCAATGACAGGTTGTGATAGGACTTCGGTTCTTTACAGACAAGGCAAGAAAAAGGCATTCAACTTGTTCCGAAAACATCCAGAATTGGATAAATGTGTGCAGGTTTTCAATGGAGCCAATTCGTCTGTCAAGGCAGTCGCAGCAGCTGGTGAAGAATTCCTGTTGGCCTTGTATAGAGCTGCAAAGGGAACGTCTTCCTTGAACAAACAAAGGCACCACTGTTTTCACGAAAGCGTCTGCCCAAAAAGTTCACAATAAATTGCAGCTT
>JACEEZ010010645.1:0-37681 GCA_016584305.1 Chionoecetes opilio | reverse complement strand
GGTTTGTGACTAAATTGTCATAGAATTTGACACTCTTCTGTCCAGTATAATATCAGTGGTGCCTGAAGAAATATTTGTTTGCATCTATCTATTTATTTATCTATCTTATCATCGTTCATACATGTATTTATGTATGAGGATTTTATGTATATACTAGAATTGATTATTTTGAGTGCGTTTGACAAAAGTTATCTTTATCCATGTTTCATTTAAGCAATATATTTATTGAAAAATTGTTTAGGAACATTGTAGAATATTAAAAGGTCTAGTAATTAGTTTTGCCATGGTAAAGGAGAACCCTATTCATGAAATTCATGTGTGATGTACGCTTGTGTGGGAGTCACTGGTATTTACAGATCCTTAATAATATTTATACCCACCACGCTGACAACAACAAAGGAGACCTCTGTTGGATGCACTATAGTCAGGAATCATTCCAGCATCGAGACTTTCAATACATAGAAACTAGAAAACACTGGACAGTAAATGGTATTGTAATGTATAATGCATGGTGTTTATTGTTTGAACGTTTTGAATGATTTGAAATACTCAAAATGTTCGTCTATGATCAATCAATCATTGGGGGCATACGCCGGGGGGCGCGTCGCCTCGCCCACCCTACGACACCACTCCCGGGGGTCACCACGCGCGAGCTCCCATGCAGGCTCCTTTCCCATACCAAGCAGCTCTCGACAAGAAACATCAACTTGCCTCAGCCACGAGCCTTGTGGGCGCCCCCTTGGCCTCCTCCACGCCGGATTGTCTCTTACAGATACAACCCGATGGGAAGGATCGGTTTCAGGGTAGCGGGCCACATGCCCATATAGCCGAAGTTGGCGCTGACGGACTATGCAGGTAATAGGCCTCGATTCAGTCTCACGGGGGCAATCCCCTGATTTGACACGTAATCATCCCAGCGAAAACCCCATGATTCTGCGAAGACACTTATTACCAAGCTTTGGGATTCGTCTCTTTCAAGTCACTATTTAGTGTCCATGTCTCACAACCATAGAGTAAGACAGGGATCACAAGCGACTTGAAGATCCGGATCTTTGTCCTCCTGCACAGGTACCGACAACGCCAACTACTCCCGCTGAGCGAGTCCATAACACCGTGGGCTATGCCAATCCACCGTAAGACTTCTTGACGTGACCCGCCGTCATTATGGACTGCGCTACCAAAGGGTATGAAAAAACTTCCAAGATCTCAATGTCCTGCCCACACGCATGAACAGACTGTACTGCTTCATCTAGTAAGTCCCCAAAATACCTGGACCTTGGTCTTGACCCAAAGGAGACCTCAGTCCCAAAGGCTTTGCCTCCCGTGCGCGCCTCGAGAGCCATCACCAGGACCTCCAGCGACTCAGCAAAGATTACTGAAATCATCGGCAAAAACAAGATCAGTGATCTTGGTGTTGCCGGACGGATGCTCCAAAATCATTTTGATCTACAACCTTGTCCAATACCCAGTCCATACAAGCGTTGAAAGTGATGGGGCAAGGACGCACCCTTGCCTCACTCCTGTATTCACAGGAAAGAAGCTGGATAACACCTGCCCCACACTTCACAGCACTCTCCAGTCCCAGAATACAGACCAGTTATCAAACCAATAGCCCCTTTGCAGGAATCCCTCGAAGTCGCAGAAGATCCCAGAGTGACTCACGAGGGCACTGAGTCAAACGCCTTCTTGAGATCAACATAGGCTGCAAGCATCCCCTGTCAAAACTCACGTCGGCGTTCCACCAGGACACGAAGCGCTAGGATACGGCCCCGTTGTTGACTTCCCCAGGCGTGAACCCAGACGGGCTGAGTCTCTGTGCTTCACCAGATGACTGCGAATTCGTGTCAGAAATAGACGGGCAAGCACCTTGCCTGGTACGCTGAGGTAGTGTAATACCGGGGTTTAATTGTTGCAGTCCTGACGGTCCCCTTTCCCTTTCAGATAAGGACGCCCAGCCCCCTTTTCCAGTCAGGAGGAAGGGTACCTGATTGCCACAACGGCAGCAGACAGCATGAAACCCCGCGGATCATGGCCTCACCCTCAGCTTTGAGGAGCTCCGCACTGATTTTACAAACACCAGCTGCCTTTCCACCCTTCAACTTTGCTACAGCCCTCTGACTTCGTCAAGAGAGGGTGCGGTTTCGTCAATGGGAGGATGGGCCCATCCCTGCCTGTAACCCAGTGGTGTGAAGCTGCTCAGTTGGAGGGTTCACCGTGAACAAACTGCCCAAAGTAACTCAGCCCAACGAGCCATCTGCCCATCCATGTCCGAAAACGAGGCGCCCATCTGCTGTTCGAATAGCACTCGCCCGAGAAGGAGACTTGAACGGAGCTTCTTCAGGGCTCGGTAGGCGGGTCGGAGGTCATTAGCGTTCATATGACCCTCGACATCCTCCAGCGAGACTCCTGACATACCTCTCCTTGTCTCTCCTCAGGAGGGTTCTAGTCCGGCGTGACAGAGCCCTGTGCTGGTCCCGTTCCCAGCCAGCCTGGCGCGATCTTCTCGATTTTCTCCAGCGTCCCATCGAGACAAAACCACTCCAAGACCTCGGGCGCTCCCCAATACCTCCTTTGGCACCTGTAAGTTTTCACGTTTTTAAGGTTATCCCACAGTTCTACAGGATCCCCGAGAGCACCGAGCACATCAAACCGATTTGAGACTGCCCCCCGCATACTCAGAGCACATGTCAAGTCCTTCAGTTTCTCAGATGAAACAGTATGGTTACCTCGTGAGATTCTTCTGGACTTGACATGAAGCTTAGGTGTAGCAACAACAAGTCTGGGGATCTGTTTCAAAGAACTCAGCACTCCGGTAAAACCCTGCAGTTCTGGGATCCTCCAACGAGTACTAACGAGGATGTGGTCCGAAACTCCTTAGCTACCCCTCCGGCATTACTATACCATGTCCAGCGGTGCACTCTGGCCTCTGATACCAAGAACCTGCAATTCTCAACCTTCTGGACCTTGCAAAATTCAGAAGCAGAGAACTGTTGCTGTTTCTGGTACCCGGGGCCATGGAGACCAACACACAACTCGTAGCCATCTGTCACAGTGCCAGTATTAGCATTGAAGTAGCCCAAGACAATGAAGTGTGTCCCGAGGAGGACACTGGTCTAATACAGATCGAGTTTTGGCGTAGAACATCTCCTTCTCTTCAGTTTTACGCATCTCGGTAGGAGCGTACAAATGCAACAAGAGACATGAAACCCAGAGTGTGTTTCATCCTCAAACCCCATTATACGCTTCATCAATCGGAGTAACCTCAACAACTGACGGTTTTCAGTTTGCTGGAGACGCCTATAGCTAGTCCCGTACACGTGACCATTGCTCATGCCGGACCAGTAGTAGGTGTAACCCCACTGCTAGTCCCGCCACTGGCCAGGCCTCCTCGTCTCAGAGAGTCCCATATATCCACCCTCGGGCCCACTGATCTCGCCCGATAGGGAGGTAGTCGATGATCGTCTGAGAGGCTCAGAACGTTTCACGAGCCCACACGAAGAACCCTCCGCAGGTTGATCCCCCGGCGTGATTCGACGGGGAGGCGCCGCCTCTGCACCGCCCGGCCACCCCCATAAAAAAAGTTGGGCTAGGGGGGCCCTACCACTTGATTTAGAGTGCGGGATTCCCGAGGACTTTGCCCCGCACTCGTCATAGGCAGACCCCTCCCCTGCGTCGGCATAGGAGGGGTTTGCATGGTCGGGCCCCCGGCAAAACCGGGCGCGGGGCGCGATTACCGCGCCCCCGGCCCTCTACCTCTTACTATGTTTGTGGCTAGTTTAGTTTTTACAGGGAAGGGTTGCAAACCCCCCCCAACCAATCTATGTCAGGGATTGGCCTTACTGCTCACCGTGGCCAGGGACGCAGAACCCCCTGTAGGGATTAACCCCAGGCTGCCCACTATTTAACCCATAGCTGGGACTATTTAACCCATAGCTGGGTGAAAGTATGTAAAGCGAATTTATATATACTGAAAGCTTATACACTTACGTACTAATGGGCACTGAAGCCATTATTCTTGAGAAATTGTGATTATTATTATTGCTTTTATTTTATGTATTTACATTTTTTTACTATTATTATGATTAGTTAGTCATTTTTATCACTTTTATTTATCATTATTATTTTTAATTAAATTGTTTATTTTTATCAGGTTTATGTTATTGTTAATGTTATTATTATATTTTTCAATATTATCAACATTATTTTATTATTATTATTTCTATTATCATTTATTTTAACATTATTATTATATTATCATAGTTGTCAAAATTTGTCAGTATGTATTTTTTTCTTTGTATCAGAAGTTTCCATCAACAAATTCAGTGCAGCCGTTGTGTTGTATTGTTGAGTGTTGAGTAATAATTAATGGAGATAATGCAGTAATAATAAACTGTTGGAGAGTAATAATAAGCTTCACACTCAAGGCAGCATCGGCGCGGCGCGATCACAGACCAGCGACAGTTGCGGCCATGAACACCACCACGGTAATGGGAAAAGTTTGTACGTTTAAGCCCCTCAGAACCGACCACTGTTACTTTTCAGGGGTTGGTAACTATATTAATTCTGATTTCATCTAGTAAATAAAGTGTTGTTAGAAATATTTTGCTTAATTGTATATAAATGATAAAGACAGCTGAAAGAACTTGCTTGTTATAGTATAATATCTGTCCAGCCACTGTGATCAGCAGTGTTTTTTTCTTCAATGTTGTTTATGAGGAATGACTTATGATGTAGTAATTCCTTTTTGTTTTTGCAATGCAGACGACTTTTCCTCCAATACAACACGTGGTTTACTATCATGGCATAACATAGCTGTTATAGTTTATGTTTGAATAACTTTAGTCGTAGTTCCTCTTGAGCTCAGAGGCTACGTGATGTGATGGGTAGAATGCAAACAGGAAACCATGTAATTCAAGCTTTATTTTCTGTATTCATTCCTGATTGATATGTACAAAGACAGCCGCAGGAGATGCTAACTCAAATAATTGGTATAATGGTCGTGCTGCATATTCATAGATTAGGTCGCAGTAATATGCTGATAATTATATTTCTCAGTTTTCTGTAACAAGATATAGTGTTGTGAAATTGGTTGACATTACTGTTATCCTTGTGAGATTATATCGGATCATATCTGCCTTTGGGTGCAATCCTTCGCAGTATAATGAAGAAGTGGGCAAACGTGCATCACGTCTGGCGTACAAGACACCCCAATATCAACCTTATAAGTCAATGACTGTGTTTGAAGATCGGCTTTATGTTACATGTAAATGTCTCCTTTGTGATCGTTATCTGCCTCCGCTGCCCACATCTTTTGTGGCAATGGGAATGGAGACGACATTGGAAGTGGAAAGTATACCAGATGGAACGCCAATGCACGTAATTATCTTTTTTTTGAGATTTTTTTCGTTTTGTAGTATATTCTTGTTTTACCCTGGTTAAAAGCCGTAAGAACTTTACCTACCTCTCCTTCATTAAATCCCTTTATTCCACTTAAAAACTTCTATCAGATCGCCCCTTACTCTGCGTCTCTCGAGTGATGTAACTTTAATAACTTCAATCTCTTCTCATAACTAAAGTTACGCATCCCTTGTATCTTTTTGGTCATCCTTCTCTGCACTGTTTCTAACAAGGCTATATCCATCCTGTAATATGGAGACCAAAACTGAACCGCATAGTCTGGGTTTGAGGCCTGACTAGAGCCAGATAAGCTTTAGAGTAACTTCCGCACTTCAAATTTTTAAAACACTTCTGGTAATGAATCCAAAATACTCTATTACTCTATTTCTAGTCTCAATACATTGTTTCCTGGTCGGGGGTCTGGGCTCACCCTCACTCCAAGATCTTTTTCACCTTCTGATTTTTTCAGCGATACATTGTTTAATGGTGTATCTTTACCAGTGGTTTTTTTCTACCACATTCATTACGCTGCACTTATCAATATTAAATTCCATCTGCCATCTGACTGCCCATTCATTAAGTTTTATCTAAGTCTCCCTGCAATATGTTTACTCAGACTGTCTCCAATAATCCTACCTACCTTAGTATCATCAGCAAACTTGCTGATATCACTGCTAATCCCACTATCCAAGTTGTTGATGTAAATAAAAAATAGTAATGGACCCAAAACAGACCCTTGTGGAACTCCACCACTCGTTACCTGCCCCCATTCAGATTTAGAACCATTAATTGTAACCCTTTGTTGCCTATTACTTAGCCAAGCTCTGATCCAACGAAGAACCTTCCCATCTATTTCATGAGCCTTAACATTATTTAAGAGTCTCGTGTGGTACTTTGTCAAATGCCTTACTAAAGTCGAGATATATTATATCATAACCGTATCATTATATTATCTGCCGTATAATAAACTTTCCTATAAAAACTCAATAAATTGGTGAGACATGACCTACCCTTGGTGAATCCATGTTGTGAATCATTGATCAAACTATGTTTATCTAAGTGCTCTCTAATGTTTTTTGCAATAATAGATTCCAATAATTTACCTACCACTGACGTTAGACTTACGTGTCGATAATTTGACTTTAGTCATCTGTCTCTCTTCTTAAATATGGGAACAACATCTCCTTTCCTCCACAATAATGGCACATCGCCTATCTCAACCGATTTCCTAAAAATGTGCACTAACGACTCACTAACAACCTCCTTGCATTCCTTTAATACCCTGGGATACACTTCATCTGGTCCTGGGATTAAAATTCTTCATATTATCTATACCCTCTTTCACCATCTCCCTAGTTATCACAATATCTTTGAGTTTCTCCTCATCGCTTCCTTTGAACATCTGTACACTTTCCGGTATTTTCTGCGTATTCTCCTCAGTAAAAACACTTAAGAAATAATAATTTAGACTTTTACACATATCTTCGTCCGCATTTAAGACCTCACCCTGTCCTGACCTTAACGGCCCCACTAATTCCCTTGTCTTGGTTTTATATACCTGATAGAAACCCTTAGGGTCACTTTTCGCCTGTCCTGCTACTTTAATCTCATAATTGTTCTTAGCTACTCGAGTTAATTTCTTCACTGTCCTCGCCATCACGTTATACTGTACTTTGCTTACCTGTCCTGCCTTGAATCTTAAATACATGTTTCTTTTTACTCCAATATTGTGTTTTAAACTAGTGGTCATCCATTTTGGGTCACTCTTTCTTGACCTTATTTCCCTATAAGGAATAATTTTTTTTCTGTCCATCAATTAAATTCCTTACAAATAAGGTATAATCATCCTCCGCCCCAACCTCACTTTCAACTTTATCTGCTCTGACCTTGAAACATTCCTTTACCCTACTCCCATCGTTAATCACTTCCAGGTGTCTTTCTAATCCTGTATAATTGGCCTTTCCAGCTGCCGCCGCACTAATCTTGGGACCTTCCTTACCCTCTATCCCACCCACCCCGCTAATCTCCACCAGGTGTGTTCCTAATCCTTTATAATTGGCCTTTCCAGCTGTCACCGCCCTGCCCTTAACGGCATTAACCTTAGAACCTTTCTTCCTCTCCATTTCACGCCCCTTTTTAATCCCCTTCAAGTGTTTTCTTAATCCTGCATTATTGGCCTTTCTAAAATTAGGTATTCTATGTTTGTTGACACTTAATTTTCCAACTTCCCATTTTAAGCAAAATCTGATTTCATAATGATCACTATTATCTAACTTCCTGCCAACCTCCACATCTGTAACTAAATCTTCTCTGTTTGTCAGTAATATATCTAGAATATTATCTCCTCTAGTAGGCTCCTTGATTGCTTGGCTTAGGAAGTTATCTTGGATTATATTTAACAATTCATCTGCGTAATTAGCCCTGCCCTACTCAGGCCAGCCTCTGTTTCACTAAGGCTGGCCTGAGTAGGGCAGCGTGTTCAGGGCATCGCTCTGTATTCAGAGGGACGTTTTGCTCACAAGAGTTTCTTCTTGTTACTGTAACCTGAGGGAGCCACAGAAACGGTGTGTCTCTTTGAATAAAGCCTTTCCCTCCCTTAATGTCTCGTAAAACATACTTTCCACGGAAACGGGAACCACATCACTACTGCATACGTCATTATATGGTTTATAAAAGATCACGTGGGTTTTATTTGTAGAGAAGAAGTTTGGAGCATTATGTTTACACTTCTTACATGTCACGACCGTAAGATCCTTATTACATGTGTACGTACTTTCAGTAGCCACCAGTGTAGTGCATCACACATGTGCTACATTGCAGCACGCATGGACGTGTGCCTGTTTGTACTTTGCTGCATCGCTTGAGGCAGCTCCTGGAGCTGCACAATTTTCCATGGCATCTTCAAACTTTCCATGTTTCCACCATTCTGAGTGACCTTGGAGCAGCAGTAAAACCAGAAATACGCCATTAGAAGTATAATACAATATGTCTCGAAATAGCTGGTCATAAAATAATATTTGATAAAGATTCGCATGATTTCAAATGAGGAAATAATTTGGCAGTGGATGGGCATCACATGTTTATTCTGGTTATTACGCGCCGCTGTCCCAGGTCCGCGGCACACACCATCAATGGTTTTGCTGTAATTATGACATTGAGACCAGTTGTCGGCCGGCCACCAGACACATCACCAATTTAGTTGTCCATTCAGCCATCCACGGTTAATTTAGAAATAAGACAGCACAGAGAGGGTGTGTTATTCACCCAGTATAGTGTGTGTGTGTGTGTGTGTGTGTGTGCATGTGCGTGTGCGTGCGTACATCACAACTAACGCTGACATGTCCTTTTTTTGCTTTACCTAAATAGCATATGTATTGAATATATAATATTATGTGGTTCCAAAAAAAAATCACAAGCACCAATTATTGCGTGTAGGAAGACGGCCATCACCACCTTCACTGTTTAATGAGACCTGTCACACATGAGGACATGTTCTTTGTTTATGTACAGAATTTGCTGTGTGTGTGTGTGCGTGTGCGTGTGCGTGCGTTTGTGTTGTGTGTGTTATGTGCGTGCGTGCCGCCTCTTATTGCCACCTGCTATTTATCTCCACACCAGGATTAAAACCTGACCATTTCATAACCATAACGCTTGCATGAACCTTTAGTAAATAAAGAGTTTATATACACTAACACACACACACGACACACCACACACACACAACACATCTCCACACACACCACACACACACACAACACACAACACACACACACACACACACACCACACAAGACACCACACACACACACACACACACACACACACACACACACACACCTGTCGTCCTTTCTTTCTTTAATTCTTTCTTCTCTTGTTTTATTTGTTATATTTGTTTCCTTTACTTCCTCTCTTCTCCCTCTTTGTATTTGCATTCTCTCCTCGTTCCTTTTATATTTTCTACGCCAGCTTTTTTGTTCTATTTATTCATTCTTCTTAACACATTTTACGCTTTTCCGTTGTCTCTACAGTCCTTCCATGCTAATATATCTTCTTCTCCTCTCTCCTATTTCCAGTTTGTTTTAATCTTTATTATTTTTGATTTTTTTTCCTTTTTTTCTACTTGTCCCTCCTGCAGCACTTTCTGTTCTGGTATCATTTTGCTGTTTTCATCTTCATCGCTTAAATATATATATATGATTTTTTTTTTCTCCTCTCTCTCCTCTTCTCTCCTCTCCTCTCTCCCTTCTCTCTCTCTCTCTCTCTCTCTCTCTCTCTTCCTCTTCTCTCTCTCTCTCTCTCTCTCTCTCTCTCTCATCTCTCCTCTCTCTCTCTCTCTCTCTCTCTCTCTCTCTCTCTCTCTCTCTCCTCTCCTCTCTCTCTCTCTCTCTCTCTCTCTCTCTCTCTCTCTCTCTCTCTCTCTCTCTCTCTCTCCCTCTCCTCTCTCTCCCTCTCCTCTCTCTCTCTCTCTCCTCTCTCTCCTCTCTCTCCTCTCTCTCTCTCTCTCTCTCTCTCTCTTCTCTCTCTCTCTCTCCTCTCTCTCTCTCTCTCTCTCTCTCTCCTCTCTCTCTCCCTCTCTCTCTCTCCTCTCCTCTCTCTCTCTCTCTCTCTCTCTCTCTCTCTCTCTCTCTCTCTCTCTCTCTCTCTCTCCTCTTCTCTCTCTCTCTCTCTCTCTCTCTCTCTCTCTCTCTCTCTCTCTCTCTCTCTCTCTCTCTCTCTCTCCTCTCTCTCTCTCTCTCTCTTCTCTCTCATTTTTCTTTTGTAATGCAACTCACTTTTTTTTATAATTAACGACCAAAAGAGTTTACATCCAAAACTGGACGATAATTGCTCTCTAATTTTTTATATATTTTTTTTATATATAACTATCCATACACACTGTTAATTGTTTGTGTACGGCGGTGCTGTGCTCGTAACGGGTAAACACTGTAACACTATTATGTACGAGACACAATAGAAAGCTATGTAATCTGTTTGGCTATGGAATCATTTACCCAAGTTTATTTTTCTTTTCAACTGACACTTTATTAGATTCATTTCAACTTTACCTTCCAAGTACAGATTTTTTTTTTTTAGATTCCTCCATTCTATTTTGTTTACGTCTTAAGTCTTTCTTGAATCATAGCATCGAAATTTGTCTGCTATACTTTTAATCGTGAAGTTTGCTTTCATTGTTCCTTGTTCGCGGCAACGGTGTCCTGGCGTCATGTCGGCGCCTCCTGTACTGCAATGTATAGGATTCGGTAATCGTTTTATGCAACTCCAATCAAATACAATACCAAGCAGGATTTTACCTTTCTTTCACCTGCTACCCCTAAGGATGGGACACAAACCCCCATCCTATAAATGCATGTTGAGCTAAAATCGGTCACAAGTGTTTTTAATAATTATGATGCGCATACAAATGTTGCGTCGTAAGCTTTGCGATGGTAAAAGAAAAAAAATAGAATGGAGGAAACAAGACAAAACAGACATCTAAAATAGTAGGGTAAAATTTTAATTAATCTAATAGTCAGTTAAAAGGAAAAATAATGTGCATTGACGGGAAACGCTGCAGTATTATACCTCGGAACAAACAACTGACGAGGACTAGTTACTGAAGGTTGTCTTGTGAAGTTAATCAGAATGGGAAGAACAAGTGGCTGAAGTAGCATGGTGAAGTGAAGTTATAGTTAAGAAGGTTAAGGAAGTGAGTGATTAGAAGGTTAGTAAGGTTAAGAATTGAGTTAGCTTACGCATACTTTGAAAAGACGACGCCCTCAAACTATTATTATAGCACGAGCCCGTTCACGACTTAAATATCTTCAAGAGAGGAGTGACAAGACACCTCCTGAACTAAATTGACCCACCTCACTTATTTATTATCTTGCTGTCTTCTATAGTGAGAGTGCTGTGAAGTGTGGGGCAGGTGTATCCAGCTTCTTTCCTGTGAATACAGGAGTGAGGCAGGGGTGCGTCCTTGCCCCATCACTTTTCAACGCTTGTATGGACTGGGTATTGGACAAGGTTGTAGATCAAAGTGATTGTGGAGCATCCGTCGGCAACACCAAGATCACTGATCTTGTTTTTGCCGATGATGCAGTAATCTTTGCTGAGTCGCTGGAGGTCCTGGTGATGGCTCTCGAGGCGCTGCACGAGGAGGCAAAGCCTTTGGGACTTGAGGTCTCCTGGCTCAAGACCAAGGTCCAGGTATTTGGAGACTTACTAGATGAAGCAGTACAGTCTGTTCATGCGTGTGGCGAGGACATTGAGATCTTGGAAAGTTTTACATACCTTGGTAGCGCAGTCCATAATGACGGCGGGTCACGTCAAGAAGTCTTACGACGGATTGGCATAGCCCACGGTGTTATGGACTCGCTCAGCGGGAGTATTTTGGGGTTGTCGGTAAACCTGTGCAGGGGACAAAGATCCGGATCTTCAAGTCGCTTGTGATCCCTGTCTTACTCTATGGTTGTTTAGACATGGACACTAAATAGTGACTTGAAGAGACGAATCAATGCCTTTGGTAATAAGTGTCTTCGCAGAATCATGGGGTATCGCTGGGATGATTATGTGTCCCAAATCAGGGGATTGCACCGTGGGACTGAATCGAGGCCTATTACCTGCATAGTCCGTCAGCGCCAACTTCGGCTATATGGGCATGTGGCACGCTACCCTGAAACCGATCCTTCCCATCGGGTTGTATCTGTAAGAGACAATCCGGCGTGGAGGAGGCCAAGGGGGCGCCCACAAGGCTCGTGGCTGGGGCAAGTTGATGTTTCTTGTCGAGAGCTGCTTGGTATGGGAAAGGAGCCTGCATGGGAACTCGTGCGTGGTGACCCCCGGGAGTGGCATCGTAGAGTGGGTGAGGCGACGCGCCCCCCGGCGTATGCCCCCAATGATTGATTGATTGTCTTCTATATAGGGAATAGCAACTCAACGGGCTTTTTGTTACTTTTATTTGCCCTTGCTCAGTCCTTTGTAATGAAAAAAAGCAATTCCAAACACCTTTCAGTCCAAGCCCTGCGTTTCAAAACAAACAAATACAATACACAGACGTCAAGCGGTATTGTTCTGAAATATATGTTGCGAGGATTTTAAACATTGCAGTAGAGTGCGTCACATTTAAAACTGTCATTACTTTGGTTCAAGCTGACCTCTGTCCTTTTTGACCCACGTTATGGAAAGTAATATAGTAAGAAAGCTCGTAAATGTGTGTGTGTGGTGTGTGGTGTGTGGTGTGTGGTGTGTGGTGTGTGGTGTGTGGTGTGTGGTGTGTGTGGTGTGTGTCTGTGTGTCTTTCATTTGTATGTGTGTGTGTGTGTGTGTGTGTGTGTTGTGTGTGGTGTGTGAAGCTAACCTCTATAGGGTTATATAGCTATAGAATTATTATTTAATATTATATATATATATTATATATATATATATATATATATATATATTTATATATATTATATATATATATATATATATATATATATATATATATATATATATATTATAATATATATATTATATATATATATATATATATACTCTATATATATATATTAATATATATATATATATATATATATATATATAAAGGAAAACGGTAACTATTAACTAACGCTAATAATATATTATATATATATATACATATATATATATATATATATATTATATATATATATATATATATATATATATATATATATTATATATATATATATATATAATATATATATATATAGCGATATAGTTAGCGTTTTCCTTTTTGTCATTTTTTTATCAGTTTTTTTTTTCTTATTTGCTTATATGTTTCTGTTTGAATTGTTGTATGCTTGTCTGTCTATCTCTCTGTTTTTTGGTTGGTCCTTTATTCTGTTTTAGCCGCTTGAATTTATTTGACTATACATGTCAGTTTTACATTGTGTTTGAATCTCTCTCTCCCTCTCTCTCTCTCCCTTTTCCTCTTACTCCTCGCTTTATCCAATTCTGTTTTCTCATGAAGCTTACTATTGATTTACCATATACATATTTACCATTAGTAAAAATGGATACCCAGGTACCCATTTATTGACCAACCTGGAAAGGAAGGATGAACAGCTGTTGGGGTGCACGCCGACTGCCGTGGCCGGGATTCGAACCCGGGCCCGCGGATTCGCAGCGAGGCGCGCTAGCCACTACACCGCGGAGCCGTCCCTTTTAGTCCTCGTCTCTTTTCCCTCGCTACTTCTCCTCCTCCCCCCTTCTCGTCCTCTTCTACCTTTCTCCTCGTCCCCGTCCTCCTCCTCTTCCTCCTCGTCGTCATCCTCCCCTTCTCTTCCCTATCCCCGTCCTCTTGTTTGTCGTCCTCTGGAAAATATTAAACATTACGAATGATGGGAAAAGATATATGTTGAAGGGATATGGCTTTTGTTTTTGGAGGGTTTTTTTCATTTGTATCTCTTAGATGCTATTTTTTTAATTTGTCGTTTTTTTCTACGTTTCGCATTATTAGTCTGAGGAGAAACAAAAGATATTTAGCATCAACAGTCTAGTACAGTAGTTGACTGTGTCTGTAAATATTTCTTATCATAAATATGTGTAAATGTGTCTTTTTTTTTCATGCGATAAAAACTCACATAACATTTTTCTGATGTCAAGCAGTAAAACAACCATTTGTCCATATTTTAAAAGATACATTAAACAGATAATATTTTATGAATATAAATTCGTATGTTATTTCGAGAAAAAAATGTAAAGCGCTGAGAGACTTACGCATGCTCTTAACGGCAGACATTTTGTTGATGTACATAAGTGATGGATGAGAAGCAATGGTACCAGTGATCATTTTATTCTTTTGCGAGGCACCTTTCATCTCGCCTTTTCCTACCTTTGTGAACACTTTAACTGTCAGTGTACTATAGTTTTTGTTATAGTATGTTGGTATTTGCACTGCAATTTACCGTAGAGACGTAATTGCAGCTAATGTTAGGAGAACGTAACACATTCCTTTAAATTCTCACCTATGTGTTGCCTCGGAGGGTGAATGGTTGGGTCTGAACCTCTAAAACCATGAATTTTGGCACAACGCCTCAACATTTCTCCTTTTCACAGTTTTGTATATTTATTATTTTATTCCCACTCAGTTGTTGCCTCGAGCACGGCGAGGGTGGCACGCAGGCCGCGGGATGCCTCGCGACACTTTTTTTTCTTTTTCTTACTTTTCTTTCAATGTAATCTTTATGGAAATATGAAATAGATATTCATAACTTTTGAATATTTTCATCACAAATGTGTTGCAGCAATGTAGAGCTTTCATCTTATGGACGGTAGCTGTACATTCTGCTATATTTACCTCCGCCAACGATGTTGGAGGGAGGTTATGTTTTCACCCCGATCTGTTTGTTTGTTTGTTTGTTTGTTTGTTTGTCTGTTAGTGTACAGGATTTCTCGAAAAGTTACGAATAAATTTAGACCAAACCTGGTATACCAAGTTTATTTGGTATAAGGAAGAACTTATTTAATTTTGGATGAAATCGAATCACAACTGTTGCCATGGCAACCAATTGATGAAATACATTTCCTTTTTTTATTTTAGTTTTGGGTAAAAATATTCTATTTTCTGTTTTAGCGCTCTAGGGATCATTGAGGCCTTAGGACACACTATGGTAAACTAGATTTTCTTCGTAACTTCATCGTATCTGGGTAAAAATTGACCATGTTGGGCCCAACCCCGCCGCTCGCACCCCTGTCATCGAGAAATATTCGGGCGGCGGTATGCGCTCTACTGAGTGCCCCCCCCCCCCCTAGTCTTTATCTGTTTTAGATCTACTTTTCCTAATATTATAGTAATAACAGTACCATTATTTGTATTGTTGTTGCTGTCCACGTAAACACTACCACTTCTCCTGCCGCTGCTTCTGCATTTGATATTACTTAATTATGCACTGATATGTAATGATAGTGATCAAACACACACACACACACACACACACACACACACACACACACACACACCACACACACACCACACACACACACACACACACACACACACACACACACACACACACACACACACACCTTCTTCTCATTATTCACTATGATATTTCCATGTTCCTATTCTCTTTAGGTCCATGGTATCTTTTTAAATTGTTCTCTCATCTCTTACATGTAGTTTGATAGTAGTAAGTAGTACAACAGATACTCTCCTATGTATTCCTCTTATTATTCCTATATATTCCTCTTCCTCCTCCTCCTCGAGAGAGAGAGAGAGAGAGAGAGAGAGAGAGAGAGAGAGAGGAGAGAGAGAGAGAGAGAGAGAGAGAGAGATAGAGAGGGAGAGGAGAGAGAGAGAGAGAGAGAGAGAGAGAAGAGAGAGAGAGAGAGAGAGAGAGAGAGAGAGAGAAGAGAGAGAGAGAGAGAGAGAGATGAGAGAGAGATGAGAGAGAGAGAGAGAGAGAGAGAGAGAGAGAGAGAGAGAGAGAGCGAGAGAGAGAGAGAGAGAGAGAGAGAGAGAGAGAGAGAGAGAGAGGAGAGAGAGAGAGAGAGAGAGAGAGAGAGAGAGAGAGGAGAGAGAGAGAGAGAGGAGAGAGAGAGAAGAGAGAAGAGAAGAGAGAGAGAGGAGAGAAGAGAGAGAAGAGAGAGAGAGAGAGAGAGAGAGAGAGAGAGAGAGAGAGGAGAGAGAGAGAGAGAGAGAGAGGAGAGAGAGAGAGAGAGAGAGAGGAGAGAGAGAGAGAGAGGAGAGAGAGAGAGAGAGAGAGAGAGAGAGGAGAGAGAGAGAGAGAGAGAGAGAGAGGCCTGTGTTATGAAAAATAAAAAATATGATCCTACTTCACTTTTATCAGAAGTTTGTCCATTTGTTTCTTCACTCTGAATTCAAGGGGTTGAGGTGAAAGGAAAATAATGGATCCAGAAGTTCGTTGGATGAGTGAAGGGAACAGAGACACGGAGTATGAGCAAATGGAACTTTAAATAGATAACTAGTGACTGATTGTGGTAGAATACCACTCCATTTCTTAATCGTTTAGAACTTTAGAGATAAGATAAGATACTTTGATCCTATCCAGAAACTTTGCAAGTACCAACTACGAGGTTATTGACTATACAAAGCGCCACCACGCCAGGACGAACTTGGTGAACTCGAACCGCTGACCGAATACGCATGGACGCTGCACACGTGAGTCCACGACTCTACCAACCGCGCCAACCTGGCGGGTAGAACTTTAAAGAGAGGGAGAGATAGATAGAGAGAGAGAGAGTGATTAAGTGAGTGATTTAGTGAGTGAGTGAGTAAGTGAATAAGTGAGTGAGTGAGTGAGTGAGGATGTGAGTGAGTGAGTGTAGTGTATTCATGTAGTTGTAGTGTATTCAACTAGTTGTATTTTACAGGGCTTGAGCAACGCTCGTATTGCCCCGTCTCCATAGCTACATTATATTTATCATTCATCCTTAGTGCTTAGTGTTGGCCGACGCCACTACCCCAGGAGGCGGGTCACAAACCCCCGGCTAACACCCGGTACCCATTCACTGCTGGGTGGACAGGGACTAGGGTTGTAAGAAGACCGACCGTCTGCCTTCGCTCCGCCAGGGGGTCTGAACCTCTAAAACCATGAATTTTGACACAACGCCTCAACGCCCTGCTCCACATTTCTCCTTTTCACAGTTTTGTATATTTATTATTTCATCCCTACTCGGCTGTTGCCTCTAGCATCGCGAAGTAGGCACACAGGCCGGGAGATGCCTCACGACACTTTTTTTCTTTTTTTTTTTTACTTTTCTTTCAACGTAATCATTGTGAAAAGCTGAAATAAATATTCTTGACTTTTAAATATTTTCATCACGAATGTGTTGCAGCAATGTAGAGTTTTCATCCCATGGACGGTAGCTGTACATTGTTGTATTCTTTATCTGTTTTATATGTACATCGCCTAATATAATAGTAGTAGCAGTAGCATTATATAGTTTTGTTGTTGCTGTCCACGTAAAGACTACCGCTTCTCCTGCCGCTGCTGTTGCATCTGATATTACTGAATCTGCACTGATATGTAATGATAGTGATGACACACACACAACACACACACACACACAACACACATCTGATGGTTGATGGTCGGGCTCTGATGGTTGGTCCCTCGCCCGTGGTGGCGCAGGCAGGATATTATAGTGACGCTTGTTATTAGAGGCTTATGCCGCCCCCCTGTGTCCGCCGATGCACTCGCCACCGAAGGTAGAGTTGATGGGCAGGGCATGTGGGTGTTCTTAGGCCACTCGACGGTGCAGAAAGGTTTTGGTTTTCTTCGGGGATCGAACTCGGGTCACCGAGAACGCCAGTCGGAGACGCTAACCACTCCGCTACCGCCTCCCCATTTTACGGTGATAGTGATGATAATGGTTATGGTGATGATAATGGTGGTAGTGATGATGATGATGGGTTAATGATCAAAGAGATTGTAAGTAGACGTATCAATAAAAATTTTGATAAGTCTTTGTTTTTAGTTTTTCACTTTTTTTCTTGTGTTTTTCATCCCGCTCATTAGTTTGATAATTAATTTTGTTTTCGTTAATGCTAATCTTACTGTTTCTATTGTATTTATATTTTTTCAATGACATCATCACCATTTAAACATTATCATCATCATCATCATCATCATATATTAATAGCAATAATTTTACCTGTATAATTATGATCAATTATTATAAGATTTATTATAATCTTATCATTATCGTAATTATAAAAATACATATGTGTACCACCATTGATATAATTGTTATCATTATTATTATCGTCATTATCATTATTTTTTTTTATCAATAATATTTTTTTTTATTACTAATATTATATTATTATTATAGTTGTCGTTGTTATTAATGTTGGAATTTTTTGTGACATTTTCGTAAGGGAGAAGGAGGAGAACATTCTCAAATAGATGGTGTCCATCCATAGTGAGCAGTGTGGCGCCAGGAGTGAATACATGTGGAGGCAACACGCGAGGGCTGGGAATCTTACCCTATACATACAAGGGTGGGTTGATAGGGAGCAGGAGCGGCGGTGGAAAAGAGAGAGTATATATAGGCTTGAAAAGAAGCAGATAGGGAAGAGGAGGCAAGGCTGGAAAGACAAATTCCAATCCAACTTTACCCGCTGTTTCTACACTGTCTTAGTTTGGAGATAAATGGGGTGAAGGGCGTTGTGAGGCGCTCAATGGGTGGTGGAGCGAGGTGGCCGGGAAGGCAAGGGGTGGATGCCCCGGTGACCGGGGCTCTTACTTATGTCTAAAGTTCCGGCATCGCCCCGCCCCGTCTTGAACACAGAAAAGATAAATATAAGTATTGTCAGTGAAAAATGCAGAGAGATTATTATTATTATTGGTTTATTGACAAAAGTTTCACAAACATTTGACCTTATTACATGTATAATTTCTTCATATTTGTCCAAATTTATATTCTTACATATTTCATATTAACCTAAAACAAACAAACAAAACACATCTACTATGGTGACACATCCCTTACGTATATAATGTCAATACATCATATATATAACTGCACAGATAGCCTGCTTTATCCCTTGTACCCATCAAATTATCCATACTGGAGAAGTCTAGCATGTCATAGTTCCTTCTACATTGGCTGGAGAGTGGACACTGCAACAACACATGGGACTCATCCTGCACTGCATTTTCTACACATGAAAACAGTCGTAGTTCTTTCGGTATTCCATTTCTCCTGCCTGTTTCTATTCTAAGATTATGGGACATCGTACGTAGCCTCGTAAATGCTTGGCGTTTATAATTCGGGATAAAATCCCTATTTACATACACTGAATGCACAGAGAGTCCGGCGTTAATTTGTGTTCTATATGTGACATATTTGGAGGCAGTCTGGGGTTTCTCCTGAATCCGTCTAGCCACCCTGTCAAGTGGGTTTACAATACTCTCATACCTTAGTGCCTGTGTCAGGAATTTGTACCCCGGAGTATTGGCCGCCTCACACAACCTGAACGCTAAATGATAGGGTTCCCCTTCATCTGGTGCCCTCAACCGTGACTCAAGAAAATTTCGCCTCCTCCTAGCAATTACATCTTGTGCTGGTTGTATGCCTGATTCAATCATACAGAGATCCGGACTGGTATATTTCCTGACTCCTAGCAAACACTTTACGGCTCTGTTGTATTGTGCAATGATCTTCTTCGGATACGTTACTAGCCAGGTTTCTGAACTGTACAAAAGAGATGATGTCATTGCAGCATCGAACACCTTGCACTTATAGATGTATGGCATATTAGAATTCGTAGCACAAAATATAGCAAATTTATTGAGCTGTGCTTCTCCTGACGTTTCGTGAAGACCTAACGCCGAATTTATTTTTGCATCATCGCTAAACCACGCCCCTAAGTACAAGTATTTCGAAGCGTACTCAATCTTAATGTCATGCATTACCAACGGGATTCTGTCTTCAGCCGTGCCGCGAATAACCATGACCTTTGTTTTCTTTTCATTTAACACCATTCCATATTCACGACAATAATCCAGTACTACACTCAGTTTTCTCAAACACGAATCCCTTGCCGTGGCCAGCATTACCATATCATCCATAAGTAATAGCATATGCAAGTCTACAAGAAACCCATCAGGCCCAACACTACGCCTCAGCATCCTAGGCCTAACACTACGCCTCAGCATCCTAACAAGCTGGTCCATGTATACAGAGCTGGGCAGTATTTAAATACATTTGTATTTAAATACGTATTTAAATACATTTGTGTATGTAGAAATGTATTTAGAAATACATTGGTTGTCATGTATTTAAATACAGTATTTAAATACTTTTATGAGTATTTAAATACATTGTATTTAAATACTAATAATATACAAATGTAAATACTTTCTTATCAGTTAATTTGGCTATAAACCCGCCCAACTATCTGGCAACCCTGATGTTATAATGAACCAATGTTACCACTTGCAAGGAAATTTCCTTATTTGAAGGAAATTTAGGCCTGAGAAGGAAATTTCTAAGGAAACCCAAAATCTAAGCAAATCCTAAGCAAATCCATTTTTTTCGGAGATGTTAATATTTGTGTGTATTTGAAATGTATTTACAAATGTATTTCAATACAATTGATGTATTTAGTATTTAAATACATTTGTAAAATGTATTTAGTATTTAGTATTTAAATACATTTCTCCCATATATTTAGTATTTAGTATTTAAATACATTCAATGTATTTAGTGCCCAGCTCTGCATGTATATGGTGAACAGTAAACAGCTGGATGGAGCCCCTTGGCGCACCCCCGCCGTGGCGTCTATGGTCGCGGACCGCAGTACGCTCCGGGTGCACGCGTACATGGCCTGTATCGCTCGCAGCATTACCCCGCCACACCCCAGCGACTGCAACACTTTAATTAATTTCCCCCGAGGCACTCTATCATATGCCTTACTAAAATCAATATACAAAACATGTAATTTTCTTTTCTTAAAGTTAGCAAGGTCGCAAAGTAATCTCAAGGCCATTATTTGCTCAAAGCACCCTCGCCCTTGCTGAGCCCCTGCCTGGCATTTGTCTATGTTAGCCCACAACTTAAGCCTCTTCAACAGTAACATGTCATAAAATTTTCCCAATGTATTCATAATTGTTATACCCCTATAATGTCCACAATCTAATTTATCCCTGCCACCTTTGAACAGAACAAAAAGTTTGCTATAACACCATGAAACAGGATAACACAAATTTAAAAATATCACATTAAAAACGTGCAACAAAAATAGGAACCACGTCACTGGTAGTGCCTTAATAAGACCTGGACATATGACTACATAGCTTTTGTTAATATTTACATCATTCAATACAGTGTCCAGCTCTTGCACCGTAAACTGATCATCCAAGATTGGTATCGTGAGAGTAGGTTCAACAATGTCTGATTCACCTTCCACTTGGTGCCCTGGATTCAGTAAACTTTCAAAGTATATCCGGAACTGTTCGTCCTCCGGTTGCACCTGGTCCTTCATATCCACGGTACCCGACCAGCTAATGGCCTTGCAGATTAGTTTAGAGTCGTTCGTATTAAGTAATCTTTCCCAGCGCGGCTGTATTTTTTTTTTTTTTTTTTTTTTTTTTTTTTTTTTTTTTATAAAGAGGGGTGAGCCATTTTAGTTCGGGAGGTGTCTTGTTACTCTTCTTTTGAAAAGATTTAAGTCATAGGAAAGTGGAAAAATAGAAACAGGAAGAGAGTTCCAGAGTTTACCAGTGAAAGGGATGAAAGAGTAAAGATACTGATTAACTCTTGCATTAGGAAGATGGACAGAATAGGGACGAGAATGAGTAGAAAGTCTTGTGCTGCGAGGCCGCGAGAGAGGGGGAGGCATGCAGTTAGCAAGTTCAGAAGAGCAGTGAGCATGAAAATAACGGTAGAAGAGAGCAAGAGAAGCAACATTGCGGCGGTGATTTAAAGATTGAAGACAGTCAGTCAGAGGAGAGGAGTTGATGAGACGAAAAGCTTTTGACTCAACCCTGTTTAGGAGAACTGTATGAGAGGATCCTCCCCAAACATGTGAGACATACTCCATACATGGTCGGATAGGGCCCCTGTAAAGAGCAAGCAATTGGGAGGGAGAAAAAAAAGGACGCAGACGCCACTGGACACTTTACTTCTTAGAAGCTGTTTTAGCAAGAGATGAGATGTGAGATTTCCAGTTCAGATTTTTAGTAAAGGATAGTCCTAGAATGTTCATTGTAGAAGAAGGAGACAGTTGAGTGTCATTGAAGAAGAGGGGATAGTTATCTGGTAGGTTTTGTCGAGTAGATAGGTGAAGAAATTGGGTTTTTGAGGCATTGAACAAAACAAGGTTTGCTTTGCCCCAATCAGAAATTATAGAAAAATCAGAAGTTAGGCGCTCGGTGGCATCTCTCCGTGAATCACTTAGTTCCTGTTGAGTTGGACGTCTAATAAACGACGTTGAAAAATGCAGGGTAGAATCATCAGCGTAGGGGTGGATAGGGCTTTGAGTTAGACTTAGAAAATCATTAATGAATAATAGAAAGAGAGTGGGTGATAGGACAGAACCCTGGGGAACATCACTATTAATAGATTTAGGAGAAGAACAATGTCCGTCTACAGTAGCTGTAATAGAACGGTTTGAAAGGAAACTCAAGATGAAGGTACAGAGAGAAGGATAGAAACCGAATGCCGTCCCATGTTCTCTCACATCGGTCTGTGTGTCTTTTACATCGCCGTGCCACACTGTCTATCACGCCGAAGCATGACGATAACACATCCATAACGTTTTGCTGTCCTGGGATGTCAAGCTCCGGGGGGTTGAGATTTTCCAACGCATTTTTAAAGTCTATGAGGTTTACCGCGTCGTACCGTGGGCTTGTTCGTATCACACCCTGCTCACACCACGTCTGGTAAAAATCACCTAAGCTCCGAGATCATTCGAGCCGCATCGTGGGGGTCATGAGGTTCCTTTCCTGAGTGGCAAGGCTTACACACAGAGGAGCGTGGTCGGAACCTTTGATGATCTGATTCACCTCTACTTTATGTACCACTAGCCGCAAAGCCGCCCTCCGGGCGGACTTTTTGGCTAGCTCCTGCGGAGGGCTATTGGTGGGCCTTCGGCCCACCAAACACAGACTCTCCAGATAGCCCCTTCTAGCTTTCCTGAATCATGGATGTAGAAATGTATGTATTAACCCCGCCAACCTATTCACATCACCCCCAACTCATTCACTCACCCATTACCCATCACCCCCCACCCATTCACTCACCCATTACCCACCACCCCCCTCCCATTCACTCACCCATTATCCATCACCACACACCCCATTCACTCACCCATTACCCATCACCCCCCATCTATTCCCTCACCAATCACCCCCCACCCATTCACTCACCCATCACCCCACACTCATTACCCATCACCCCACCCATTCACTCACCCATTACCCATCACCCTACATCAAGGTTTCCTTAATATTCGCAACCCACTTTTTTTTTCACAATTCTCGCTAATAGGCTGCTAAAAAAAAAGAAAAAAAAGTGATCAGATCATCTCATAAATGGGCTTTAAACCTTCCCCTGCTCGAGCCAGTTCCAAAACTGTGCCATATGATGAGATTCCGCCACAGGGGGCGGCACCTGGAGCGGACACAACACACACACACACACACACACACACACACAACACACACACACACACACACACACCCCACCACACACAACACACACCACCACACACCCCCACACACACACACACACACACACACACACACACACACACACACACACCACACACACACACACCACACACACACACACACACACACACACACACACACACCACACACACACACACACACACCACACACACACACACACACACACACACACACACACACACACACACACACACACACACACACACACACACACACACACACACACACACACACACACACACACACACCCCACACACACACACACCACACACACACCAACCACACACACACACACACACACACACACACACACACACACACACACACACACACACACAACACACACACACACACACACCACACACACCACACACACACCACACACACCACACACACACACACACACACACACACACACACACACACACACACACACACACAACACACACACACACACACACACACACACACACACACACACACACACACACACACACACACCACACACACAAAACACACACACACACACACACACACACACACACACACACACACACACACACACACACACACACACACACACACACACACACACACACCACACACACACACACACACACACACACACTTTCGCTTATATTATTATAGATATTGACACAGCTTGACTTCACAACGCACATATCAATTTCCGATACCCATGTTAAGCCTCGCCTGAATGACAGGTTACCTCCCAGCGTACGTCCGTTTTCTTTCAAATGGTTTGCCACTACCATATTGGTGCCATTACACATATTAATCATCATTCGCCCGTGGCTATTCATTGTCTTATCTATCACGCCATCGTACGCATAGACACTTTCATCATCACGAGTTATCACTGGAGACCCCACACGTGCGTTAAGGTCACCAAGCACAATCACGTCCCGCTCGTCTGAACATCGCACGATCAGTGTATGAAACGATGACGCATCACAGTACAGGGAGTCCTCAGGCAGAATATATACGCCACCCAACCGCACACCTGTACACACAGACAGCTCTAACCATATCATGTCATCATCATCCATGTCAACCTTTGTTACATTGGGCATCAGTGCACACTTAACCAACAATATTACTCCACCTCTTTGCTGTCCTTTCCGTGACTTGTTGTAATACAAGTAAAAACCAGCGACACTCTTTTGATGCACTTTCTTTGTTTCTAACAGCCAAACTATATCGTACTGCAATAAGAAGTTTAGTATTTTATCATCTTGCAACTTTTCTTTCACGCCACACACATTCCACGAGCAGAGATTCAGAGTTCTAATCTGATGAGATTCTTTTAGAAAAAATACGGCGAAAACTTATCGATGAAGTTGCCGTCCCTCAAAAGTACGCGCCTTTTCCAGTCGTATGTTATGTTAGCACCAACATTTTCTGTTTTTTCCTTTTCTTCTCTTTCCCGCGCCCTCAGTCTCGCCATCTCCTTCCTCACGGCGGGATGAACGTCCTTCTTCACGTACACAGTAGAGAGAAGTCCATCGGCTGATTTCAAATTCTTGGCCATTTTCAGGATTTCATTCCGTTGGTATCCGTCATCCACTACGACAAGAATTGGTCGCTTTTTCCGGTCGTCCTGTTTCCCAAGTCGTTTCATCTCCCAAGATGCTGGGTCAGAGGTGAACTGGTACCCGGTCGCGTTGATCACCCTTTTCCTTGTCCGATACGCCCATTACATCGTTCTCCTCCAACAGTTCAGTTATAACCAGGTTCCTCTGCCGCTC
The DNA here is from genome assembly GCA_016584305.1 of Chionoecetes opilio. Taxonomy (NCBI): domain Eukaryota; kingdom Metazoa; phylum Arthropoda; class Malacostraca; order Decapoda; family Majidae; genus Chionoecetes; species Chionoecetes opilio. Next base: position 12,355 of record JACEEZ010010645.1, on the reverse strand, counting down.
TTTATTATCCAGGGATTCTAGAAACAACTGTTGCTGGGTTATTATCTTGAAAGCTTCATCCAGCTTCTGAGATAGCAGATTCACTTCTTGTTTGATGCTTGCCAGATTCTGGAGTTCATGCTTCACGTTTCTAATCTCTTCCAACAATAAACCATTTGATGTTTGTTCGGAGGTATCTGCGTTGATCATTGTGGTGAGTGCTTTCTTTAATTGGGGCTTAAGTCATTTTACTTATCTCCCCAGGGGCTAAAGCCCTGACAGCATCCACATTCTCTAAGCCAGCCATTTTGTTGCACAACACCCGTGAAGACCCCTGCAGCAACGGCAGTCTGGGAACCTCCTAGGAAGGGATGCTGGAGGGAGTGGTGAGGTGAAGTGTCGGAGGGGGTTATGGTCGTTTGCTCGTAACCGTAGTGCGCATGCGCGAACTGTGGCCGTGTGGACCAGGAGGGGGTTTAATAGAACAGGTGCAATTTCTTGACAATTTCAGACAAGATCTGAACTCCTTTCCTCGAAAAGTGCACCCCGTCCCTGCGGTAGAGGTGGTTATGCCCGAAAAAGAGGTCCCAGCTGTCGACAAAGGCCCAACCATTGGCTTTGCAATGAAGTGCCAGCCGGCAATTCAAAGCAATAGCCCTAGAGTACCACAAGTCGTCAACAAAGCGTCTTGGAAGGACATCACACAACACAGGGAACCCACCCCTGTCCCTAACTTTACCTACAGCTTCCTTGAACCGCCGTAGCAATTCCTCACTTCTTACACACTCAACATCGTTTCCCCCAGCGCTCAGGCAGACGATGGGCTTTTTCCCTTGGTCCGCCATGCACTCAACTATCTTGTCACTAACATAACCTATCCCCTTCCCTGGGTAACTTACCGACTTCATGCGCATCCCTTCTCTGTCACAGAACCTGCTGTCGAGATGCCTAATCTGACTGTCACCAACAACCAAGATTTTACCTTCGGGTAATGATGTATCGTCTACCGTCCTTACCTCCGTATCTTCCTCTTGCAGTCCCGAGAGTACCTGAAATGAGATCTTGCACACAACATGGTCATTGTTTACCCTTATCACCTTCGGGCGGGCTCCATGATCAACTACCATCCATTCACCAATCCCTGGTGATTTACTAGGAACCTTAGTAGTCGCCCGAGGCACGTCTTGCTCTGGTACCCCTCCAGGTACATCCCTCGCATGTGCCCCTCCACTCACTCCACTTGGACCTTCACCTCCACACTTAAGAGAACGTATCTCTACTTCCTGCTTCTTCACCACGCTTTTCAATTCGTTCACTTCACTTGCAAAGCTCCTTTTCAGGTCTTCGTTCGCCTCCAGAATAGTCTTAAGCGCCACTCCACACCCTTCACTACACTCTCCCTCGACCCTTCTCCCTCCCTCTACCACACTCGTTTTCACCTCAGCCTCCTTCACTACTATCACACTACCACTCTCCACCACAGCAGAAGCACACAACACCACTTCTCTCCGCCTCAACCAAAACACTCTCCATCGAAGACGTAGCCATTCTAATCCCGAGAGCTCAACCAACACAACCTCACTCCTTGGAGACCTCAGGTCAACTGATGCATATATAGTGAAAATGTTTAATAACACTGGGAATGTTCTTATATAATATCCCAGTACTTATCATTTACTTAAATTACTTTAATTTATACCCATTACCATTATAAATATGTATACTAGGGTGGAGTGAAAATGTCCCAATTTTTTTTTTTTTTTGCATTACACTGGGGAACAATTTGAAGAAAAAAAAAATTGTTGAGTTAGATTTTTAAGCTTATTTAGACTAAAATTGGCATCCTGATTCCAAATCTGTAGTCAGTTTTTTTCTAGCACGTCAAGTTTTTTCTCCACAGCTTACCCTCCAGATAAGCAAAATTCCACTTGTGAGCCTCATTCAGCCTCATTCAGCTGAAATTCCAGTGCCAGTTTTCGAACAACTACCTCCTCTAGAAGATCTGAGTGATGTTGAAGAACGCAGTGACAGCAATGATGCAGATTTTGACATTCACGAGGATTCAGTTCGTAGGGGATTTGATCAGCACGAGTTGAATGATTTAGCACGTGATTTGGGCCTATCCAAAATAGCTTCAGAAATACTAGCATCAAGACTGAACGAGAAAAACATACTTAAACAAAGAGTGAAGGTATCATACTTTCGAACCAGAGAAAGTACATTTCTGCAGTACTTTCGAAGTGCCAGCGGTTTTGTGTTTTGCCATAACATTCCTGGTTTACTGAAGGAATTAGGGCTTTCAATCTACAATCCAAATGAATGGCGATTGTTTATTGATAGCTCAAAGCAGAGCTTGAAGTGTGTCCTTCTACACAATGGCAATTTGTTTGGCGCAGTCCCTATTGGGCATTCGGTCTGTCTTCGTGAAGAATATGGAGATGTAAAGAGAGTCATTGAGTTATTGCAATATGACAAACACAATTGGATCATCTGTGTTGACCTTAAATTGATGTCCTTCCTTCTTGGTCAACAACGTGGATACACAAAGTATCCCTGCTTTCTCTGTATGTGGGATAGCAGAGCTCGAGAGAAGCATTGGGTTCAGACGAATTGGCCTCCGAGATCTGATCTTAAACCTGGAGATCCTAACATTGTACATGAGCCACTTGTTGACAGGAAGAAAATAATAGTCCCACCTCTGCACATAAAACTAGGTCTCATGAAACAATTTGTAAAAGCATTGTCAACTGATGGCGACTGTTTGAAGTACATCATCTTGGCATTTCCTGGACTGTCAATTGAAAAAATCAAGGCCGGTGTGTTTGATGGTCCACAAATTCGACAGCTCATCGAAGATGAACATTTCAACGGTACTATGTCAGACCTTGAAAAGAATGCTTGGCTATCATTCAAAGACGTCGTCAAGAACTTTCTTGGAAATACACGTGCAAGTAATTACACATAAATTGTTCAGAAACTATTGGAGAGCTACAAAGCGCTTGGTTGCAACATGTGTATTAAAGTACATTTTTTGCATAGCCATCTTGCCAACTTTCCGGAAAATCTTGGTGCTGCTAGCGACGAGCAAGGTGAACGATTTCACCAAGATTTGAAGGTTATGGAAGAACGTTACCAGGGTAGATGGGATGTGCATATGATGGCTGACTATTGTTGGAGCATCAAACGCGATAGTCCTCAAGTTGAACACTCCAGACAAAGCTACAAACGTAAATTTTTACCTTAACCTGCACACAATTATAGCCTTATCCTTTCTAAAAACATGATAATGTTAAATAAACATTCTATTCATGCCTATTTCTTTCATTTTTCATTGTATGTTAACATTTGCAACTTTTTATAAAATAAGCACTGTTACTGTTATGTACAGTATTTTTCATATTTTTTAAGAAAACGAAAATCCTACAGTTCAAAAACTTGACGTGATAGAGAAAAACTGAGATCAGTTTTGGATTCAGCACCCAAAAATTACTTAATAACAAGTGTCAGACCTAACTCAACAAAAATTTGTTCCCCAGTGTTATCAACATGGAATAGTTATAAAAAGACGTGGTTGTATGTGTGTAACAACATAGTAAATTTTTATTCCAATATTTTAATATCTCAGGTTGCCACATTGATGATGAAATACAGCAACTTTTTGAAAAAATAACGAAAATCGCTTATTACAATGCTATCTATTGTAATACAGTATAGGTAAAATACATTCTGATAAATGTTTTTGTCACTACTAGTGAGCATAAAACATGCTAAAAACACAATGTACATTATACACTGTGTACACTGTACAGTAAACACTAAACACAGTAAACAGTTCTCTTGAGAGTAAGTGAAGTGGTCAGACCAAAAGCTACTTTAAACTAACCTAAACACTACAGTTCTCTTGAGAGTAAGTGAAGTGGTCAGACAAAATGTTATCTTAAACTATCCTAAACAGTTCTCTTGAAGGTAAGATAGGTTGACAGACCAAACTATACTAAACTACCCTAAACAGTAAACACTGTACAGTGACGACAATTTACATTTGATGCTGCTTCTTGGTTTCGAACTTTGGCATAATTTTGCGCGAGTTTAGCCGAGCGCGTATGAAGCCGTCGCGTCGTGTCTGCCCGCACACGGCCATCGACGCATCAGTAACAAGTTTAATACACCTCTCTACCGCCTGAGTGTGGCAGGGGAACCTGTCCAAATCAATGCGAGGTGTGTTTGGGTCATTTATGAAGATTTTGAGATCTTCATCACTGATCTTCATGGTGATTGGGGGTTCGGTAACCTTTTCCACTGTCCAATCGATCATATCGGTGTAGTCAGCACAATCGAAGTTGAGGCGAGGGACTGTGAACTGTCTCGTTGACTTTCCAGGGCTGAGTCGAGCCTTGATAATTCGGCGCAGACCGATTTCGCGCATGTGTCGACGTTCATCCGTTATCATTGCGATGAGGATATTTTCAGGATTTGCGAAGTATGAATACCGTTCAATTACGGGATCAATAATATTCTTCAAAGAATCACTCATGTATCGTGATCTCATGATCATTTTGTAGACATGCCTCGCTCCATCCTGACACGAAGGGTGCATTTTGATGTCGAACCACATCGGTGCGTAAACGGTGACGATAAACGTGATGATGGAGACTAACTCTTCAGAGGGGTTTTCTGTCGAAACATAGAGTCGACACAGGCGGTTATGGTTGTCAACCATCTAGAGTGGTTGAGGGCTCCTGGATTACGAAGGGTGACGTCAACCAATTCACCAGTAGAATTCACCAGTAGGTACCGCTTTGCAAATGTGGTACATGTAGTGCTGGTCTGTGCTCAAATCATCTGACTTTATGGCTGGCAGATCACATGCAATACGTTGAAATGTTACAATTGGATGTTTTTCGCAGTTTGGAAGTGCCTTTCCAATTGGGCCCGTAAAACCTTTGGGACCTGTTGTGGCACCATCCAGGGTTTGAAACAGGTGTCGCAGTGGCAATTCGTTCGCGTGAAGCAAACACACGAACCATTGCAATGGTCTCGATAGGTGCAGCTCCAGTAAGCGAATAACTACTCCTTTGTGGCCTGTGTTTATGGGCGTTCCATCGCAGCCAATTGACTCCAGGCGAGATAAGTCTGTGTTGTTTTCATTCAAAGTGTCAGTTAGTGCTTTTACAATACCTTTACTGGATCCAGAGGTCGCCGTTAGATGGCAGAAATAGTGAAAGCCTGGTTCTCTAACGACGGAAATATGCTCCTCAACGATACATTTCCTGTGGTACTTCCCATCCGCCTCTTTCTTGTTTGACATGGGCCGGTCCTTTCTGCCATCAAAATATAATCCTTTTATTATTTCGCCATCAAATCTTGTCTGGCATGACTCGCGCACTTGCGTCCTTTCTCGTCTTACTTTCGATCTGTCGATCACCTTTGATGCATTCTGATCTGTAATAATGCCGAGGTCGTATAATGCAGCTGATGCGATGGTTGCAGCCGCTCGATCAGAAACGCTGTGCCTGTCGCAGGCCTTCGCCAGGGCTGGCAGCTTCACTCTCATCTGGCTTGATGTACTTGTAGATGGTGTCTGCGGCGTAGTGGGGAAGGCAAATGACACATCACTGTCAAAGTTTCCGTTGTCGCTGGCACTGTCTGTCAAGACTATCATATCACTCGCACTCGTACACACCTTTTCATCTGTCATCACCTCCGTTCGCTTTCGTTTCAATGCCGATTCTTGTTCAGCCGCCTTTCGCTTGTGTAATTTACCCAAACGCTCGGTTTCAGCCTTGTCAACTCCGCCGATTGACATTTTCCTACAACTTCGTTGGTCGACTAGAAATGCTATCTCATTAGGCGGAACTTTACGCTCTCGTTCACATGTGCATTCGTACCGGTCGTCACATTTACACGTGCATATATCAAAGAGTACGTCAGCATCACTTCGATATTTTTTTAGTTTCTCGATGTAGTTGGCGTTGTCTTTTCGCGCTTTATATGGCTTCAGTAGCTGTCTGTACTTTGTATGGTAGTTGTTCAGTAATTGAAGTACTCGCTTGTGGAGGACGATGGGCACCGACGCCTTGTTCCACAGTTTCTCCACGTCGAGAGCGACTAACTCGGCTGCATCCTGGAACGATGGATGGTACTTGCTTTTCTCCGATAGTGTGTTTTTGATTTTAACACAGTATTTCATAACATCAGCATAAGTCGGTAGAACATTAGTCGGCAAATTCTGCGGTGCTCCAAACACATGACATGCCGCTTGGTCTCGCGTGGTAGTCATCGTAGAACCTGCAATAAAAAACTTCATATTAGCATAATTGTAATATTTAACGTATAGAAAATAAAATTCGAAAATAAAACAGATATTTAAGTGCTTTGTGGTAAACTTAAATATTTGTATTTATTTTTATAATTTTGCATGTTGATTCCTACACTATAGATACGTTTTTTACAACCCATTCTACGTTGTTTACAACCCAAAAAATTCATATTAGCATAATTGTAATATTTAACGTATCGAAAATGAAACTCGAAAATAAAACAGATATTCAAGTGCTTTGTGGCAACCTGAAATATTTTTATTTATTTTTATAATTTTGCATGTTGATTCCTACACTATAGCTACGTTGTTTACAACCCATTCTATGAAGATAATGAAAAAAAAATATTTTCACTCTACCCTAATGTATACATCTCTACGCTCCCCCTTTGATTAGCCGACAATACCTCTCTCATAAGGGGGGGGGGGGAAACCACCACTCCACCAATTATTGAGAGAGTGGTTGATGGATAATTTCCACACTGCCCTTATGGGTGTGTTACTAGGATTGTCATCCCTTGGGTGTAATAAATTTGTCAAATCAAATCAATAATTTACGACTTTTTATAACTAACTTTTTTGTCCAAGCAAGCGAAGCGAGCTTGGACACCTATTTCAGCCGAATTCATTCTTTGGTAGTACCAAATTGATTGGTGAATCTGTCATATAGGCTTGTAAAATGTTTACTGCACGAATGGGGGCAAGGTCTAGAGTGCATATTGGCTTGTAAAATGTTTACTCCACGAATGGGGGCAAGGTCTAGAGTGCATATAGGCTTGTTGTCATCCGGTGGCCAGAGTTTACATCCTGCCGCGCCTCGCCAGCTGGCCGATCCCTTGCACCTGTCCGTCCACCTGTCTCTTTCCTGTCCTGCTCAGGCTCTTGCCGTTCCTCTCACACCTGTTACGCCACACTGCTGCCTCCTGCTGCTGCTGACACTGCTAACACTGCTGACACTCCTGCTACCAATGTATTTCTGATCAAATTGTGTACAGAAGAAGACTAAATTTTCTCCTATATACTTGTCAGGTGCTTCCTAATACTATTGTCATCTGCCTTTTGGTGATGTGCTGACGTGTGTGTGTGTCTGTGCGTGTGCGTGTGCGTGTGCGTGTGCGTGCGCGTGCGTGCGTGCGTGCGTGCGTGCGTGCGTGCGTGCGCGCGCGTGTGTGTGTGTGTTTTCGTGCTACATATAACTCAGTCTTTAAGGTGTGAAGCGCTAAGGGTGTATGGCTGGGTCTGCTGCTTGTACATAATGTGGGGCAGCGCAGGTGTACATATAGTACGTATATTCTATACACTTATTTCCGCCGAATTCATTCTTTGGTACTAAATAGATTGATGAATTTGTCAGATAGGCTTGTAAAATGTTTACTCCACAAATGGGGGCAAGGTCTAGAGTGCATATAGGCTTGTAAAATGCTTACTCCACGAATGGGGGCAAGGTCTAGAGTGCATATTGGCTTGTAAAATGTTTACTCTGCGAATGGGGGCAACATCTAGAGTGCATATAGGCTTGTAAAATGTTTACGTTACGTTAAAAAGTAAAGAAAATCAAAGAAGGGTATGGTGAAGGTTAGGTTGGGTTAGGTCAGGTTGTAATAGAAGTATTTTAAGGTGAGGGTATTTAAAAAGTTGACTTTAGCCTGTGCGAGCTTGGACACGTTCCACATCTTTAGTGTGGACGTCTATTTCCTAGTTTATTTTTCTCGTTCGCTCCCATGGAATTTAATGGAACATTGATGTGTGGTTTAAACTGGTGATTTCCTTAAAGCCCACTGTAGTCACCTGATATCCTGTGTTCCCACTGAGCTCTATATGAGAGAGAGAGAGAGAGAGAGAAGAGAGAGAGAGAGGAGAAGAGAGAGAGAGAGAGGAGAGAGAGAGAGAGAGAGAGAGAGAGAGAGAGAGGAGAGAGAGAAGAGAGAGAGAGAGAGTAGAGAGAGAGAGAGAGAGAGGAGAGAGAGAGAGAGAGGAGAGAGAGAGAGAGGAGAGGAGAGAGAGAGAGAGAGAGGGGAGAGAGAGAGAGAGAGAGAGAGAGAGAAGAGAGAGAGAGAGATAGAGAGAGAGAAGAGAGAGAAGAGAGAGAGAGAGAGAGAGAGGAGAGAGAGAGAGAGAGAGAGAGAGAGAGAGAGAGAAGAGAGAGAGAGAGAGAGAGAGAGGAGAGAAGAGAGAGAGGAGAGAGAGAGAGAGAGAGAGAGAGAGAGAAGAGAGAAGAGAGAGAGAGAGAGGAGAGAAAAAGAGAGAGAGAGAGAGAGAGAGAGAGAGAGAGAGAGGAGAGAGAGAGAGTAGAGAGAGAGAGAGAGAGAGAGAGAGAGAGAGGGGCATAACGAGTGTAAGTCAATGTAATGGATGTATTCGGGGGTGTGGATATTCTCCGTGTGTGAGGGCATGGTGGGTGACAGACTGACAAATTCACACCCAGCCCAGGCGTGTGAGGTCACTTCATCACCACCTCGTGTAGGCATGTAATCAATAGTTGCACTGGACTCCCCGCCCCACGAGGCCGCTTTCCCATCATTCCCGCGCCTGGAGATGAGGCCGTCATGGAGTCGCGCTCGACGCGCTGAGCATGTCGAGGAATGACTGGATGGGTCCAATACTACTACTGCTACTACTACTACTACTACTACTAAAAAAATAATGATAATAAGCGTATTTTCACCCGAAGGCATACAGGAAAAAAACAACCATAATATACATTCATGAGGAAATTTACTTCAGTACTAAAGTATAAAAGGCGCAACAAATCTCTCATCCGTTTTCGTCTCAATATTCAGTAATCATTGATCTTTAAATACCTTGCAAGATATTGTTTAATGTATGATCGCCTGAATCATAGCCTGAATATATGGGAAAAAAACGCTAGAGATAAATATTGAAAAAAAGATTAGATATTGCCTAATGTACGTTATGTGAATTGGTATATTGTCATGGTCATAGTGTGGTTTTTGTTTTACTCCTTTAGTTAAGATTCCTTGTCAAGGTTGTCACGATTGGTGAACACGAGGTCGCCACCCCAGGTCATGCCCCAGGGACACGTGGTCTAATTATTATATTTTTCCTCCACAGGATTATTTAAAACAAGGCCAACACTTCTTACATTTGATTAAAACGCTTAACTGCAAGTATATAAGCTTTACAACATGAAAGTAACACTGAACACAAGTCACATAAAATTCAAGGTAAGGATACCCGCGCGACTCTGCCAAATCTCACCCACTCTCTTACACTTCTCTCTAACCTCGGGTACAACTAACACAAGGTGCACACATCACCAAAGTAGCGCTTTTCCTGAGTCTCCCAACATAGAAAAACACAATAATTCGTACCTACGCTCACTTTCCGTAAATTCATACAACCCTACACCTTCTTTGTGAACTAATTAGCTTAGAAAACTTTTACAATATACTCACAGCACCATGGATACGAAAGAGAGAAGGAAACACAGCCTCCCACACGTGGCGTCACGCCCGACACAGCGGTCCCTTACTCGACACTATAGGAGTGGGGTGCAGGCAGTGAAGGCAGATGTGAGGTCATCTGCATAAAGCGTATATTTAAAAAAGAAATAGGGAAAAACTGGTTCACAAATAGGGTGGTAAATGATTGGAATGGACTCAGCAGACAGGTAGTTAGTGCGGAGTCATTAGAGACCTTTAAAGGGAGGCTAGATAAATTCATGGATGGGGGTGCAAGGTGGATGTAGATTGTGTTAGGTCTCACGGCCTCTTGTAGCTTCCTTATTACCTCCGCCAACGAAGTTGGAGGGGTTATGTTTTCACCCCGATCTGTCTGTCTGTCTGTCTGTTTGTTAGTGTACAGGATTTCTCGAAAAGCTACCAATAGATTTGGACCAAACTCAGTATACCAACTCTATTTGGTATAAGGAAGAACTGCTTTAATTTTGGATGAAATCTATTGACAACTGTTGCCATGGCAGCCAATTGAGGAAATATTCGGCCGGAGGTATGCGCTCATACTGAGTGCATATATATATTTTATATATATATATATATATATATATATATATATATATATATAAAATATCTATATATATATTATAATATATATATTATATATATATATATATATATATATATATATATATATATATATATATATATATATATATATATATTATATATATAATATATATATATAATCTATAATAATATAAGCGAAAGTTTTGTCTGTCTGTCTGTGTGTGTATGTGGTATAGGTTCCGCCCCCCGTGGCGCAAACACCTCATATGGCACATTTTTGGAATCAGGTTGACAAGGGAAGGTCATAAGCCCATTTATGTGATGATCCGATCACTTTTTTTTTTTTTCTTTTTTTTTTTTTAGCAGCCTATTAGCGAGAATTGTGAAAACAAAAGTGGGTTGCGAGAATTGAGGAAGCCTTGATGTAGGGTGATGGGTAATGGGGTGAATGAAGGTGGGGTGAGGGGTAATGGGTGTGGGGTGTGGGATGGGTAAAGTGCAATGGGTGGGGGGTGATGGGTTGGGGGGGTGATGGGTGATGGGTGAGGGAATAGGTGGGGGGTGAGGGTAATGGGTGAGGGGAATGGGGGGGGGGTGATGGGAAATGGGTGAATAAATGGGGGGGGGGAATACTACATTTTTTACATCCATGATTTCAGGAAAGTTAAAGGGGCTATCTGGAGAGCCCATGTTAGGTGGGCCGAAGGCCCACCAAACACAGGGGGTGGGCCCAAAGGGCCCCACCAAAGCCCCCCGCAGGAGCTAGCCAAAAAGTCGCCTGGAGGGCGGCTTTGTGGCTAGTATAATAATATAAGCGAAAGTGTGTCTGTCTGTCTGTGTGTGTGTGTGGTATAGATTCCGCCCCCCGTGGCGAAAAACACCTCATATGGCACTTTTTTGGGAAACCCGGGGGTTGACCAGGGGAAGGTCATAAGCCTCTTATGAGATGATCCGATCCCCTTTTTTTTTTTCTTTTTTTTAGCAGAGCCTATTAGCGAGAATTGTGAAAACAAAAAGTGGGTTCGAGAATTGAGGAAGCCTTGATGTAGGGTGATGGGTAAGGGGTGGGGGGGTGATGGGTGAGTGATGGGTGGGGGTGGATGGGTTGGGGGTGATGGGTGATGGGGGGTGAGGGAATAGGTGGGGGGTGATGGGTAATGGGTGAGTGAATGGGTTGTGGGTGATGGGTAATGGGTGAGTAAATGGGTGGGGGGTGATGGGTAATGGATGAGTGAATGGGTGGGGGGTTGATGGGTAATGGGTGATGAATGGGTGTGTGGTGATGGGTAATGGGTGAGTGAATGGGTGGGGGCTGTGGGTAATGGGTAAAGAGGGGGTGGGGGTTATGGGTAATGGGTGAGTGAATGGAAGGGGGGTTGAAGGGTAAGGGTGGGGTGAATGGGTGGGGGGTGATGGGTAATGGGTGAGTGAATGGGTGGGGGGAAATACATACATTTCTACATCCATGATTTCAGGAAAGTTAGAAGGGGCTATCTGGAGAGTCCATGTTTGGGGGGCCGAAGGCCCAGGGAAACACAGGTGTTGGGCCCGAAGGCCCCCCCCAATAGCCTCCGCAGGGCTAGCCAAAAAGTCCCCCGGAGGGCGGCTTTGCGCTAGTATATATATATAATCAAAACTGTTGGCATTAGCAACCAATTGTGAAATATTCGGGCAGAGGTAGACGTTCTAAAGGAGTGCCCCCCCCCCAAGTTTTCTTATGTTCTTATATAAGTCATGACCTCTTTTATATTGGTGCCTATCTGGAGGCGTGCGGCCAACGCGGTTGTCCTGGCAGCTATAGTCACTTCCCATGCTTCCTCATATAGTTCCAGTCAAAATACGAAAAAAAACCTTACCCTGAACAAATTCCAAGAAAGCGTTTTTTTTTTGTTTTTTTTTTGGGAGTATTACATGTAGGGAAAAACATACTAAAAATTTACCAAAATATGGTTACCACAAAGGGTCCAAATGTGACTCAAAGAATATGGCCGCCAAAGCTATAAAATGTTTTAAAGGGGATCGTTTCCCCTATCGGGCAATATTTTTGTTATTTGAACCTACAAACGTGAAA
>JACEEZ010010644.1:87500-109789 GCA_016584305.1 Chionoecetes opilio | reverse complement strand
TAAGGCGGGAATTGCATGTTTCGCCAGGTTCTACATCCCGTGTTTTTGCTGTTTTTGCTGGATTAAAATAATGGGTGGAAAACATACGTAGGCACAACGATTCAACAATCATTGATTTTTAACAAGGTGGGATCATAATAAAAAATTTGCAGCTTAAGGACTAAGCTTAGAACAGGCAAAATTGATCGCCGATTTAGGCTGGCGGGGAGGTGATCTCCCGCTCCCAAAAAAATAACCTGGGAAACAAAAAAAAAGTGTAACAGACCCAGGAGCGTGTTAAGGCGACAGCTTGATGCCAATCCTAGCCTTACAGCCGAGAGCTGAAGGAGGAAAATCATACTCTTCTTGGTAATGTGTCGCTTCGTACTGTACGGGAAACTTTGAAAGGGGGCCCTTGGCTACGGGTGTTCCCGGGGCGCGGAATAAGCCACTGAAAAATGACCCCCAAAAGGGAGAAAAGGCTTCACTTTGCAAAAAAATACAGAGATTGGCCTCTCGACAATGGCGGCTCTGCTGTGGAGTGATGAAAGCACATTTGTGTGAGGGGAGGAGGACCAGCAAAAGTGTACCGTCGCCCCGGCTCAGACCCCACCGAGCCTCGCTACACACGAAAGACCACAAAGCACCCTCCCAGTTTAATGGTGGGGTTTCTTTACTTTTCATGGTATTGGGAACTTAGTTTTTTTCCCCAAAAGAACACAACTGTTAACAAAGTAGTGTATTTTGATCTTTTAAATGCCCACCTGGAGGCCTGCTTTGAAAAAGACACAGGCACAGTTTTTCCCAAACAGGATGGAGCATCCTGCCAAAACAGCTCGAATGTGATACATGGCTTGATGACTGCAAGATTGGGAGAATAGATGACTGGCCAGGTAATTCTCCCAATATATCACCCATAGAAAATCTTTGGGCCATCATTAAAGGAAAACTCCCCCTCACGTGACACCTCTACACTCCCCAAGCTTGAAAAGGAGCTCTGAAGTGTTTTGGGGAAAAATTTTAAACCTGAGTTCCTTCAAATCTTGCTGACAGTGTACCACGTCGCCTTTAAAGGGGCATCAAGAGGAAGGCTACGCAACGAAATACTAACTACAATTGTAAGTGTTGATATTCTACATTATTTTGTTAAAACATGGGGCGTCCCTACGTGTAAACATTCCCTTTTCGGAGGCGCGCAGTGATTATCCACGCAACTGTAGTTATTTCAAACTGATATTGAAAGTTGTGATTGAGCTTTATAAATGAGTTTAGGTGTAAAAATGGTCACACTCAGATTCTTGGTTCCTTGCGTTTTCCCAAGCTTCGGTCCTTCGGTTTTCGGGTCGTTTGATGATTTTCTATTCCTGGGTCAGTGTGAGAATAGTATCGGTGTGGGCAGGACGCACGTGTGGTTATTGATAATTTACGCTGTAGCCTGTGGGTGTCTGGGTATGGGGTGTATAGAGAGTGTCTGTATGTCTGGCTGTACTCGGGTGGCACGTGGGGGGAGGGTAGTTACTGCTCCCTCTCAAAAAGAGGGGTGACGTCTTTTCGCCGACTCTTTTGAGGGGGCCCGGCCCCAGGGCTGGCCACGCCATGTGTTTGGCGGGGCTAGCCGGGGCAGGAAGACGGGAGAGGGGAAAACCCGGGGTAGCTGGACAAAAAAAGGGGGCCGCAGAGAAAAGGAGAGTGTCTCACGTGGGGCCCAAGCGGCACGCGCCTGAAGGCTTTTCGCCTTGTCGGAGGCCTCGAGTCTTTTTAAGGGCAGTCCTTCGCGTTTTTTGGGTTCCTTTCCCCAGTGCCCTCAAGTGAAGCCTTTTGTAATTTGGTTTAGGGAAGCATTCTTGGCCCCATGTAACTATGTGTGTACTTTTTTCACCCTTTTCCAACCTTCGGGGTTTGGTCCTGTTTGTGTGACCTCCGTTTTAAAAAATGTAATTTGTACATTAAAGTGTTAGTGTCCTTTTTCCCCGCCTTGTGATTGATTCGTTTTTATACACCGTTGCTCGCTTCGGGTTTAAATTTCTCCCGGGAACCCTTCGTCAGGAGGTAAGGGGTTTCTTTTTGGGGGCCTTTGGGGGGGAGTTAAAACAGGTGAGGCGGTGAGAGTGTGAGGCCCTGCGCAAAAACTGGTGTCCCCTTGGAAGTGGGATTAATTGTAAAAAAAATTTTGGGGCCCTAAAGGCTGTGGAACAAGCCCGGTTTTAAAATGGCGGTTTGGGGAGAGAACAAGGGGAAGGCCCAGGGGGGAACCTTGTGGCGTCACTGAGGAATGTGCACGTGGCACACTTCTAATGTGGGAAATGATGAAAGAAAAGATGAGTGAAAATGAGGAAAGAGGGAAAAAAATGAGGAAAGGGAAAAGGTTAAAAAAAAAGGGGAAATTTTTAAGTGAAATGAAAAAGAATTTAAAGGAAAAGAGATAAAACACCGGGGGGGAGAGCCTTTACATAAAGAGGGACAGGGTGACGTGAGGCAGGCCTGACAAAAGGGGGGGGCGTTGGGGTCGATCCGGGGAAAAAGCTGTTTAAAGGGGAGGGGAGGAAGGCTGCCCTTTTCCCCAGGGGACGCCCCTTTCAGAAACCCAAACCCGGGGGGGCGTCGTCCCAAACCGGGGAAGAAGCTGTTGGGTAGGGGGGGAAGGCTGCCCTTTCCCCAGGCACGCCCCTGCAAGGGGAGAGCGTGGAAAATTAAAAGGGGGGCGCCGTCCCCGAGGGAGCATGAAGAGTGCCCCCTTTCTCCCCCGGTGAAAGGCCCCCGCGGGGGGTTTAAATTTCGGGCGAGCGCGTGCTCCTTTGCTTTCCCAGGGCGGGACAGGCGCCCGCCGCATCATTCACTCTTTCCCCTCCCTGCCTCGCCTTCGTCCCCCCAGGGCCGGGGTGGGGGTTTTGGGCCCGGGTTTGGGGGGGTGGATCGTCGCTGTTTTTATGTAAAACGCCCTGGAGGGGGGTTGCCGGGCCCCTCCCCGCGGCGGCCCGGGGAAAAAGGGGTAAAAGGCAGGAAGGGCCGCGCTGGGGGCCCCGCTACTTTTCCGGGAGGGACGGAAACAAGCCCCACGGCTGAAGGGCGGGCCCGCCGCCCCCCGGCCCAAGACCCGCTGTCTCACTAACCCATCCACGCCCTCACTCATTTTTGCAAAACCCCTCCATCCCCCTCACTCCCTCACTCATTCCTTAATTACCCACCCACACTACTCACTCAATCATTTATTCACGAATCCATCCCCGCCTTCACTCACCCACCCACCCACTCCCTCACCTACTCACTCACTCACCATGAACGAGGTTGAAGTGAAGTGATTATATATATATATATATATATATATATATATATATATATATATATATATATATATATATATATACATATATATATATATATATATATATATATATATATATATATATATATATATATATATATATATATAATAATATAAGCGAAAGTGTGTGTGTGTGTCTGTCTGTCTGTCTGTCTGTCCGCGATAGGTGCCGCCCCTGTGGCGGAATCCCATCAGATGTCACAGTTTTGGAATCAGGTTGACCAGGGGAAGGTTTTAAGCCCACTTATAGGATGATCCGATCACATTTTTTTTTTTTTTTTAGCAGCCTATTAGCGAGAACTGTGAAGAAAAAAAAGTGGGTTGCGATAATTGAGGAAACCTTGATGTAGGGTGATGGGTAATGGGTGAGTGAATGGGTGGGTGATGGGTAATGGGTGTGGGGTGATGGGTGAGTGAATGGGTGGGGGTTGATGGGTGATGGGTGAGGGAATAGGTGTGTGGTGATGGGTAATGGGTAAGTGAATGGGTGGGGGGTGATGGGTAATGGGTGAGTGAATGGGTGGGGGGTGATGGGTAATGGGTGAGTGAATGGGTTGGGGGTGGTGTGAATGGGTTGGCGTTAATACATACATTTCTACATCCATGATTTCAGGAAAGTTAGAAGGGGCTATCTGGAGAGTCTGGTGAGAGTCTTGTGGTGGGCCGAAGGCCCACCAATAGCCCTCCGCAGGAGCTAGCCAAAAAGTCCGCCCGGAGGTCGGCTTTGCGGCTAGTATATATATATACCTTATATATACCTTAATATATATATATATATATATATATATATTAATATATATATATATATATATATATATATATATATATATATATATTAAGGTAGATAGGAACTAGACACATGGCCCGTTGAACTATTTAATCATTATCCCCAGTAGTCCCAGGACCCCAACTGGGTTGACCCCAGGTCAACACCCAAGCGTTGGATGGAAAATTCCTCCCTAGTAATGAGGTCACACGGTGGTGTTAAAGGGGTCAACTCCCGCTCCTTGAGTCCCTGAGCTGAGGTGAAGTCAAGTGATTTTTACAGATAGATATACATGAAGATAGATAGACAGTATGGATGATAACCTACCATTCATACTGCTGGGTACGAAAATGGTTCAATATAAGTACGGAAATAAAAATCGAACTTTTGTACCGTACCGAACTTGAAGAAATATATCGAACCGTAATATCGAACCGTACTTTTAGCTCTTAAATTACCGTACCGTACCGTAATTTCGTACCGTACCGTAACGAACTGCATGCCCTGCTCACCAAGCACTTACGGCAAGGATGCACCGCTCTTATCCGCCAAAAGCTGTTTCATCACAAGTTTGACGTTCAACGCAGGTTTTGACCACTTATATATTTTTGCATTGGGACGTGCCATACACCATGATAATTGTTAAGGTGGGCTGATTCCGAGACAGTGAGTGAAAATTTAATGCAAGCAAAATTACGGGAATAAAGAGGAGTTGAATAAAAAAAAGGTGAAAAAAAAAGTTTATACACGATTTCATTTTGCTCTCATTATCTTATTATAGGTATAGTTTACTGCAACTTTTATACATTCATGATATGCACTAATGTCTCGTGAAGATGATGGTATGTTCAGCTGTCCTAAATACAGTGGTGTCCATACAGTGTCATAAAAAAATTAACTTCGTTAACCGTTAATCCGTTATCCAAAAAATTTACTTCGATAACCGTTAATTAGTTAATTCTTTAAAAATGTAACGGAAGTTATCGATAAACCGTTAACGTTAATTTTTATTGTAGAAAAAAAAGAAATTCTGTTTTTGCTCAAAAACAATTTAACACTAATTTTTCAATTAACACTAATGGTATCGCTATAATAACAGATACTCACGTTGTAACCGTAATAACTCTCCAGAGTGAAGTGAGTCCTCTTTCTACTGGCACTTCCTTTTATATATAGCGCTGCGTTGCGTGCTATGGTGCAATATCTTATTTGTTTATTAAAGAAACTTTATATGATCTATTAATAGAAAATAATTGCTTAAATATCGAATATATAAAATATCATTTTGAACTCACAATTCGAAGTTAAATTGAAAAGTTATTTATAATAATAAGTGGCGTTATATCGGGGTTGAAAGAATGACGCGTACAATATTAAATATGCTAAGACTCTACATCTGTATTTAAAATCTGAAAATAATAGAAACTTTTAAACGTTTACCGGTTTTTATGAAATTTTTTGGGTTAGCTGACTTAAGTTAACGGAAGTTAAATGTAACGGAAGTTAATTAGTCCGATAATGATTTTCAAAGGTAACTTAAAAGTTAAATCGTTAACGAAAATGTTAACTTCGTTCATTAACGATTAACGGATTAACAGTTTGGTGCCCACCTTTGCCTAAATATCGTCTGGTAGTATGATAATAACGTGTAATAGTACAACATTTTAGTGCGGGCGGAGCACCCTCCTTGACACTTGACTCGCACATCCAAGCAGTCCCTCCGCCCGCCGCCCACCCGCCCAACACACAACACAACATTGCTATTGCCAGCATTTAACACCCTAGTGCCGCATTTAGTCTTCCACGATCGATTCATACACACCTTGCAACACTATTATTACGTAAACACCAATTGTTACGTTGTAGCAACTGTAACAAGGCTGTATTTGCCTTCCAAACAGAAGATGAATGTCTGTCAAAGGCCAACAGCAGCTCACTAAGGCATGGTCAGACCATGCCTTAGTTTCAGCGCCTTTAGCGGTGCCACTAAGGCTGCATTCTCGGCTGAGCATAGCGGTGGGAGGGCGTTTTGCCTCACCACAGGCGCCCTAGTGGATAGTGCGCCATAGCTCGCTTGCAGCATCTGGCCCCAGGTAACGAAGCGCAACTAACAATTGCAGACTTGGTGAGATACGGAGACCTGGAAAAGTGTATTACGATTAGTCTGGAAGTTACCACACCTTCTCGAGATCATGTATGTATGAGGGATAAGTAGTGCAGCTACATAAGTAATTTTTTTTAGGTTAATGTAATGCTACATGAGAAACTAGAATTCCATCTAATCATCCTATCTGATATATACCTATCTCCCCTTGCTGCTGGAACAGGCCTCATTCTTTCCTTCCTCTATTTTGAGAGTAAGCTGAAGGGATAAAAGGTGTGGTGGTAGTACTGGGGAGGAGAGGAGAGGACGTCTGATTTATACCAAGTTCAGAACAAAAAAAGTGACAATGGGCTCTTATGTGTTCCATGAGAGTGCAGCCATCATCTGTGCCCTACAAGATGCTGCCACAGCTGTGCCAGGTACACAAGGAATGCATAAAACCTGTACCTTGCTATTTATCATGATATTTATACAGCACATCACACCTGCTACCCTTTTCCCACAGAACAGTTACCTCATGTAGAATGGGAAGCAGAGTAGAAGGCTTCCTGATCCAGCAGCAAAGTCTTTGGACCAATTACTCACTCACAGCCACATCCCCTCACCCCATATGGTGGTTCCACACTACCACATCACCACATGCTCCATACTCTCAGTTATCACATCATCTCCTTCCCCATCTCCTTCCAATCAAAAGAATCATAAGCTTTTTGCAACTCCATAACAGCAACATGTAAACACCTATAATCCTGTATAAAAATCTGATTCAATTTCAATCAAAATACAGGTTTTTACTTGTAATGTATGGTTATGTAAGTCTCTTCTTACCTCTCCTGTCCCACGAGGATGGAAGAAGATGTCTGATTTCTGTTAGCAAGGTATCAAAACTCTCTTTCGAGAGTCTAAACCTTGCCAGAAATTCCACATCCGAGTAGTAGGTCATGGGGTCAAGCCGCTGGCAGAATGTGCGCCTTTGATGACCATTCCGTTGGAGTACTTGCATAACATCCCGTAAATCCATGACTTCATGAAAGGCATGAAGGGCTGCCATGCTGTAAATAAGAGATTCTGTAATAGCGGTTCACTCCATGTTAACCTATGAAGTCTTAAAAATACAATGGGGCAGAACAAATTTTCATAATCATAACAGCAGGTTAGCTAAAAAAAAAAAAATGCGCACGTCTCCTTTTGGCAACGGTGAAAAAAATGCCTGATACGTTGTGACGTGTATTTAATTAATCTGCTAACTATTTAAGTCCAAATTAATTCATTGTCCAAGCTCGCTTCGCTCGCTTGGACACCTATTTCAGCCGAAATCAGGTGTCATATAGGCTTGTAAAATGTTTCCTCTTCTTCTTCTTCTTGTGACTACTTTTGTGGGGAGCGGGTATACAGGCGCAAAGGACGAAATTTGGCGCAAAAAGTTATATTTCGTCTCTTAACTCATTGTCCAAGCGAGCGAAGCGAGCTTTTACCATTTATGCTGAAATTCGTAATATATTGTGCCTGGAGACATTACTGCAGTGGCGAAATTAATGCATTAGTGCAATGAAAATAAAATGGGTTCGTAATCTTCACAACAACAGTGTCTGAGGCTCCGTCGCCGCTCACCAATACCACCACCAGGCACTCTACCAGTATTCTGGCGGCGACTCTGTTCAGGCGGATGGACAAATCGCTATATCACCACCACATAAAGCTGTTTACAGATGGCTCTCACTCCCCTTCACCCCCTTCCACGGCGGCTGCCATCTACGATCCTGCCACCTCCATCTGCAGGACGTGGAGGCTTCCCCCGGAGACAGATGTCTTAACATCTGAGCTCTATGCCCTCCACCAGGCCATCATACACCTCCACACCGGGCACACCAAGGGCAAGGCTGTGGTCTACACAGACTCCCTCTCCTCACTCCACCTCCTCCTCTCCCGCCATCCACGATCCTCTACGTCCCTCGTCCACACCATCCAGAGGTGTGATCGAGGGACTGTGATCGAGGTGTGATCCAGAGGTCTGCCGACCTCTGGATGGTGTGGACGAGGGACGTAGAGGATCGTGGATGGCGGGAGAGGAGGAGGTGGAGTGAGGAGAGGGAGTCTGTGTAGACCACAGCCTTGCCCTTGGTGTGCCCGGTGTGGAGGTGTATGATGGCCTGGTGGAGGGCATAGAGCTCAGATGTTAAGACATCTGTCTCCGGGGGAAGCCTCCACGTCCTGCAGATGGAGGTGGCAGGATCGTAGATGGCAGCCGCCGTGGAAGGGGGTGAAGGGGAGTGAGAGCCATCTGTAAACAGCTTTATGTGGTGGTGATATAGCGATTTGTCCATCCGCCTGAACAGAGTCGCCGCCAGAATACTGGTAGAGTGCCTGGTGGTGGTATTGGTGAGCGGCGACGGAGCCTCAGACACTGTTGTTGTGAAGATTACGAACCCATTTTATTTTCATTGCACTAATGCATTAATTTCGCCACTGCAGTAATGTCTCCAGGCACAATATATTACGAATTTCAGCATAAATGGTAAAAGCTCGCTTCGCTCGCTTGGACAATGAGTTAAGAGACGAAATATAACTTTTTGCGCCAAATTTCGTCCTTTGCGCCTGTATACCCGCTCCCCACAAAAGTAGTCACAAGAAGAAGAAGAAGAGGAAACATTTTACAAGCCTATATGACACCTGATTTCGGCTGAAATAGGTGTCCAAGCGAGCGAAGCGAGCTTGGACAATGAATTAATTTGGACTTAAATAGTTAGCAGATTAATTAAATACACGTCACAACGTATCAGGCATTTTTTTCACCGTTGCCAAAAGGAGACGTGCGCATTTTTTTTTTTTTTAGCTAACCTGCTGTTATGATTATGAAAATTTGTTCTGCCCCATTGTATTTTTAAGACTTCATAGGTTAACATGGAGTGAACCGCTATTACAGAATCTCTTATTTACAGCATGGCAGCCCTTCATGCCTTTCATGAAGTCATGGATTTACGGGATGTTATGCAAGTACTCCAACGGAATGGTCATCAAAGGCGCACATTCTGCCAGCGGCTTGACCCCATGACCTACTACTCGGATGTGGAATTTCTGGCAAGGTTTAGACTCTCGAAAGAGAGTTTTGATACCTTGCTAACAGAAATCAGACATCTTCTTCCATCCTCGTGGGACAGGAGAGGTAAGAAGAGACTTACATAACCATACATTACAAGTAAAAACCTGTATTTTGATTGAAATTGAATCAGATTTTTATACAGGATTATAGGTGTTTACATGTTGCTGTTATGGAGTTGCAAAAAGCTTATGATTCTTTTGATTGGAAGGAGATGGGGAAGGAGATGATGTGATAACTGAGAGTATGGAGCATGTGGTGATGTGGTAGTGTGGAACCACCATATGGGGTGAGGGGATGTGGCTGTGAGTGAGTAATTGGTCCAAAGACTTTGCTGCTGGATCAGGAAGCCTTCTACTCTGCTTCCCATTCTACATGAGGTAACTGTTCTGTGGGAAAAGGGTAGCAGGTGTGATGTGCTGTATAAATATCATGATAAATAGCAAGGTACAGGTTTTATGCATTCCTTGTGTACCTGGCACAGCTGTGGCAGCATCTTGTAGGGCACAGATGATGGCTGCACTCTCATGGAACACATAAGAGCCCATTGTCACTTTTTTTGTTCTGAACTTGGTATAAATCAGACGTCCTCTCCTCTCCTCCCCAGTACTACCACCACACCTTTTATCCCTTCAGCTTACTCTCAAAATAGAGGAAGGAAAGAATGAGGCCTGTTCCAGCAGCAAGGGGAGATAGGTATATATCAGATAGGATGATTAGATGGAATTCTAGTTTCTCATGTAGCATTACATTAACCTAAAAAAAATTACTTATGTAGCTGCACTACTTATCCCTCATACATACATGATCTCGAGAAGGTGTGGTAACTTCCAGACTAATCGTAATACACTTTTCCAGGTCTCCGTATCTCACCAAGTCTGCAATTGTTAGTTGCGCTTCGTTACCTGGGGCCAGATGCTGCAAGCGAGCTATGGCGCACTATCCACTAGGGCGCCTGTGGTGAGGCAAAACGCCCTCCCACCGCTATGCTCAGCCGAGAATGCAGCCTTAGTGGCACCGCTAAAGGCGCTGAAACTAAGGCATGGTCTGACCATGCCTTAGTGAGCTGCTGTTGGCCTTTGACAGACATTCATCTTCTGTTTGGAAGGCAAATACAGCCTTGTTACAGTTGCTACAACGTAACAATTGGTGTTTACGTAATAATAGTGTTGCAAGGTGTGTATGAATCGATCGTGGAAGACTAAATGCGGCACTAGGGTGTTAAATGCTGGCAATAGCAATGTTGTGTTGTGTGTTGGGCGGGTGGGCGGCGGGCGGAGGGACTGCTTGGATGTGCGAGTCAAGTGTCAAGGAGGGTGCTCCGCCCGCACTAAAATGTTGTACTATTACACGTTATTATCATACTACCAGACGATATTTAGGCAAAGGTGGGCACCAAACTGTTAATCCGTTAATCGTTAATGAACGAAGTTAACATTTTCGTTAACGATTTAACTTTTAAGTTACCTTTGAAAATCATTATCGGACTAATTAACTTCCGTTACATTTAACTTCCGTTAACTTAAGTCAGCTAACCCAAAAATTTCATAAAAACCGGTAAACGTTTAAAAGTTTCTATTATTTTCAGATTTTAAATACAGATGTAGAGTCTTAGCATATTTAATATTGTACGCGTCATTCTTTCAACCCCGATATAACGCCACTTATTATTATAAATAACTTTTCAATTTAACTTCGAATTGTGAGTTCAAAATGATATTTTATATATTCGATATTTAAGCAATTATTTTCTATTAATAGATCATATAAAGTTTCTTTAATAAACAAATAAGATATTGCACCATAGCACGCAACGCAGCGCTATATATAAAAGGAAGTGCCAGTAGAAAGAGGACTCACTTCACTCTGGAGAGTTATTACGGTTACAACGTGAGTATCTGTTATTATAGCGATACCATTAGTGTTAATTGAAAAATTAGTGTTAAATTGTTTTTGAGCAAAAACAGAATTTCTTTTTTTTCTACAATAAAAATTAAC
Source organism: Chionoecetes opilio (assembly GCA_016584305.1). Taxonomy (NCBI): domain Eukaryota; kingdom Metazoa; phylum Arthropoda; class Malacostraca; order Decapoda; family Majidae; genus Chionoecetes; species Chionoecetes opilio. Next base: position 98,523 of record JACEEZ010010644.1, on the reverse strand, counting down.
GTTAACGGTTTATCGATAACTTCCGTTACATTTTTAAAGAATTAACTAATTAACGGTTATCGAAGTAAATTTTTTGGATAACGGATTAACGGTTAACGAAGTTAATTTTTTTATGACACTGTATGGACACCACTGTATTTAGGACAGCTGAACATACCATCATCTTCACGAGACATTAGTGCATATCATGAATGTATAAAAGTTGCAGTAAACTATACCTATAATAAGATAATGAGAGCAAAATGAAATCGTGTATAAACTTTTTTTTTCACCTTTTTTTTATTCAACTCCTCTTTATTCCCGTAATTTTGCTTGCATTAAATTTTCACTCACTGTCTCGGAATCAGCCCACCTTAACAATTATCATGGTGTATGGCACGTCCCAATGCAAAAATATATAAGTGGTCAAAACCTGCGTTGAACGTCAAACTTGTGATGAAACAGCTTTTGGCGGATAAGAGCGGTGCATCCTTGCCGTAAGTGCTTGGTGAGCAGGGCATGCAGTTCGTTACGGTACGGTACGAAATTACGGTACGGTACGGTAATTTAAGAGCTAAAAGTACGGTTCGATATTACGGTTCGATATATTTCTTCAAGTTCGGTACGGTACAAAAGTTCGATTTTTATTTCCGTACTTATATTGAACCATTTTCGTACCCAGCAGTATGAATGGTAGGTTATCATCCATACTGTCTATCTATCTTCATGTATATCTATCTGTAAAAATCACTTGACTTCACCTCAGCTCAGGGACTCAAGGAGCGGGAGTTGACCCCTTTAAACCACCGTGTGACCTCATTACTAGGGAGGAATTTTCCATCCAACGCTTGGGTGTTGACCTGGGGTCAACCCAGTTGGGGTCCTGGGACTACTGGGGATAATGATTAAATAGTTCAACGGGCCATGTGTCTAGTTCCTATCTACCTATAATATATATATATATATATATATATATATATATATATATATATATTATATATATATATATATATATATAATATATTAAGGTATATATAAGGTATATATATATACTAGCCGCAAAGCCGACCTCCGGGCGGACTTTTTGGCTAGCTCCTGCGGAGGGCTATTGGTGGGCCTTCGGCCCACCACCAGACTCTCACCAGACTCTCCAGATAGCCCCTTCTAACTTTCCTGAAATCATGGATGTAGAAATGTATGTATTAACGCCAACCCATTCACCACCCATTCCCATCCACCCCCCACCCATTCACTCACCCATTACCCATCACCCCCCACCCATTCACTTACCCATTACCCATCACCACACACCCATTCACTCACCCATTACCCATCACCCCCCGCCTATTCCCTCACCCATCACCCATCAACCCCCACCCATTCACTCACCCATCACCCCACACCCATTACCCATCACCCCACCCATTCACTCACCCATTACCCATCACCCTACATCAAGGTTTCCTCAATTATCGCAACCCACTTTTTTTTCTTCACAGTTCTCGCTAATAGGCTGCTAAAAAAAAAAAAAAAATGTGATCGGATCATCCTATAAGTGGGCTTAAAACCTTCCCCTGGTCAACCTGATTCCAAAACTGTGACATCTGATGGGATTCCGCCACAGGGGGCGGCACCTATCGCGGACAGACAGACAGACAGACAGACACACACACACACTTTCGCTTATATTATTATATATATAATATATATATATATATATATATATATATATATATATATATATATATATATATATATTATATATATATATATATATATATATATATATATATATATATATATATATATATAATCACTTCACTTCAACCTCGTTCATGGTGAGTGAGTGAGTAGGTGAGGGAGTGGGTGGGTGGGTGAGTGAAGGCGGGGATGGATTCGTGAATAAATGATTGAGTGAGTAGTGTGGGTGGGTTAATTAAGGAATGAGTGAGGGAGTGAGTGGGATGGAGGGGTGTTGCAGAAATGAGTGAGGGCGTGGATCGGTTAGTGAGTACAGCGGGTCTTCGGCCGAGGCGGCAGGCCGCCCTTCAGCCGTGGGCGCTTGATCCGTACCTGCCGGAGTAGCAGGCCCCCAGCGCGGCCCTTCCTGCCTTTTACGCCGTTTACCAGCGCCGCGAGACGGGCCCGGCAAGCCCTCCACGCCGCCTTTACATCAAACAGCGACGATCCACCCCGCCCCGAACGGCCACACACCGCAGCCCGGCCCTGGGGTGACGAAGGCGAGGCAGGGAGGTGAAGAGTGAATGATGCGGCGGCGCGCCTGTCTCCGTCCTCGGAGCAAGGAGCACGCGCTCAGCCGCAACTACCTCCGCTGGGGCGTCACCGGGGAGTAAGGGCACCTCTTCACTGCTCCCTCGTGACGGCGCCGCCTTAATTTCCACGCTCTCTCCCTCTGCAGGGGCGTCGCCTAGGGACAAGGGCAGCTCTTCCTCCCCTACCCTTAACAGCTTCTTCCCCGGATCGACGCACGCCCCACCCTGCGTTAGGTCTGCAGGGGCGTCACCTAGGGACAAGGGCAGCTCTTCCTCGCCTACCCTTAACAGCTTCTTCCCCGGATCGACGCACGCCCCACCCTTCGTCAGGTCCTGCCTCACGTCAGCCTGTACCTCGTTATGTAAGCCTCTCCTCGGTGTGTATCTCATTTCCTTTAAATTCTGTTTCATTTCACTTACAATTTCCTTTTATTTAACCATTTCCTTCCTCATTTCTTTCCTCATTCTCTCATTTTCACTCATCATTTCTTTCATCATTTCTCCCATCATTAGAAGTGTGCCACGTGCACATTCCTCAGTGACGTCACAAGGCTTCACCTCGCCTTCCCCTCTGTCTCTCTCTCCATCCGCCATCTTAACCGCGTGTTACACAGCCATTACCGGCCACAGATTTTTCTACAATTAATCCCACTTCCAATGACACCAGTGTTGCGCAGGGCCCTCACACTCTCACCGACTCACCTGTCTTAACTCACCCCCAAAGGCGCCCCACGTAACCACTTACCTCCTGACGAAGGTCCGGTAGATTAACCTGAAGCGAGCAACGGTGTATAACACGTAATCAATCACAAGGCGGAAAGAGGACACTAACACTCACTGTACAACTCTACATTTAATAGCGGAGGTCACACAATACACGGACTCAACTCCTGAAGGTGGAGAGGGTGAACAAAGTACACACATAGTTACATGGTCCAAGAATGCTTCCCTAACACACATATACACAAGGCTTCACTTGAGACACTGGAAGGCAACACAAACACGCGAAGGTACTGCTTAACGCACTCGAGGCCTCCTGACGAAGGCGAACGCCTTCAGGCGCGTGCCGCTCTGCCCGACGTGAGACACTCTCCTTGTCTCTGCGGCCCGCTTTGTTCTGTCCTAGCTACCCCGGGCTTCCCCTCTCCCTGTCTTCCTGCCGCCGGCTAGCCAGCCAATCACATGGCGTGGCCAGCCGTGCGCGACCCTATCAGAGAGCTCGGCGAAATGACGTCACCCTCTCTTTGTGAGAGGAGCAGTAACTACCCTCACCACGTGCCACCCGAGTACAGCCAGACATACAGACACTCTCTCATACATCCCATACCCAGACACCCACAGGCTACAGCGTAACATTATCAATAACCACACGTGCGTCCTGCCCACACCGATACTATTCTCACACTGACCAGGAATAGAAAATCATCAAACGACCCGAAACCGAAGGACCGAAGCTTCGGAACGCAAGTGAACCCAAGAATCTGAGTGTGACCATTCTTACACCATAAACTCATTTCTAAAGCTCAATCACCAACTTTCAATATCAGATTTGAAATAACTACAGTTTGCGTGGATAATCACTGCGCGCCTCCGAAAAGGGAATGTTTACACGTATGACGCACCATGTTTATAACAAAATAATGTAGAATATCAACACTTACAATTGTAGTTAGTATTTCGTTGCGTAGCCCTTCCTCTTGATGACCCTTTGAAGGCGACGTGGTACACTGTCAGCAAGATTTTGAAGGAACTCAGGCTTAAATTCTTCCCAACACTTTCAGAGCTCCATTTCAAGCTTGGGGAGTGTAGAGGTGTCACGTGAGCGGAGTTTGCCTTTAATGATGGCCCAAAGATTTTCTATGGGTGATATATTGGGAGAATTACCTGGCCAGTCATCTATTCTCCCAATCTTGCAGTCATCAAGCCACTGTATCACATCTCGAGCTGTGTGGCAGGATGCTCCATCCTGTTGGAAAATCTGTGCCTGTGTCTTTTCAAAGCAGGCCTCCAGGTGGTCATTTAAAAGATCAAAATACACTACTTTGTTAACAGTTGTGTTCTTTGGGAAAATAACTAAGTTCCCAATACCATGAAAAGTAAAGCAACCCCACACCATTAAACTGGGAGGGTGCTTTGTGGTCTTTCGTGTGTAGCGAGGCTCGGTGGGGTCTGAGCCGGGGCGACGGTACACTTTTGCTGGTCCTCCTCCACTCACACAAAATGTGCTTTCATCACTCCACAGCAGAGCCCGCCACTTGTCGAGAGGCCAATCTCTGTATTTCTTTGCAAAGTGAAGCCTTTTCTTCCTTTGGCGGTCATTTATCAGTGGCTTATTCCGCGCCCGGTAACACCTGTAGCCAAGGTCCCGTTTCAAAGTTTCCTGTACAGTACGAAGCGACACATTACCAAGAAGAGTATGATTTTCCTCCTTCAGCTCTCTGGCTGTAAGGCTAGGATTGGCATCAAGCTGTCGCCTTAACACGCTCCTGGCTCTGTTACACTTTTTTTTTTGTTTCCCAGGTTATTTTTTTGGGAGCGGGAGATTCACCTCCCCGCCAGCCTTAAATCGGCGGATCAAATTTTGCACTGTTCTAAGCTTTAGTCCTTTAAGCTTGCAAATTTCCTTATTATTGATCCCAGCCTTGTAAAGATCAATGATTGTTTGAATCGTTGTGCCATACGTATGTTTTCCACCCATTATGTAATCCAGCAAAAACAGGCAAAAACACGGGATGTAGGGGAACGCTGCAGGCTATAAGTTCAAAATCATGCAAACTGTCAACCGCCTATGGAGGGAGGAGAGGGAGGGAAACCCTCCCTCCCACACACCGGTGAGTGTGCAAGATGATGTACGTCGCTGTCAGACATACGATTCATGCCTTCTGCATTTTTTTATAGCTTGGGAAGCAACTTTAAATCTGCGCGGTAAATCTCCATGAACGGATTCTGGCGCAAAGATCATCCGCGCAAGCCTGTAGTGTAATTAATAATGCAAGAGTATTTTAGTCTATAAATTAAAGATTTGCCAGTAGTAAATTCACAACAGGAACCGAATCACAGACGAAATTCTGCCCACCGTTGGCAACACTGCCGTGGTGGCGCCACAGCCCCCGGACCACCCGGCCTGATGCACAGAGAACGATACGTTCAGGGTATACTTTTGTACACTGAATTATGTTTATTGTTAATACTTATTAATTTGTGTTAAACCATTAATTCTTATTATTATATTATATATTATTATATATATTATATTATATATATAATATATATATTATATAATGAGAGAGAGAGAGAGAGGAGAGAGAGAGAGAGAGAGAGAGAGAGAGAGAGAGAGAGAGAGAGAGAAGAAGAGAGAGAGAGAGAAGAGAGGAGAGAGAGAAAGAGAGAGAGAGAGAGAGAGAGAGAGAGAGAGAGAGAGAGAGAGAAGAGAGGAGAGAGAGAGAGAGAGAGAGGAGAGAGAGAGAGAGAGAGAGAGAGAGAGAGAGAGAGAGAGAGAGAGAGAGAGAGAGAGAGAGAGAGAGAGAGAGAGAGAGAGAGAGAGAGACTATAAGTGTCAAAAACACGATGTAAATGCAGTATTAATGTCTCCTATAACGTGACAGTAAACAAAAAAATTCTGACCATTAGCCATACTTTCATGAATGAACCTGGAAAATACTGATAATAGATGCAAATTCCATTTGCAGTATTTTCAATCTACCTGGCGGCGTTGACTTCGAGGGGAAGCATGTATGATTAATTCATATATCGCGAGGATGTTTTGGTTTCATATTGTTAAGTAGCTGGATTACATTTTTTTTTTTTATTTAGATATTATTTTATTCATGAAAGAGCCCGATCGCATGTATATATTTCAGCTTATTCACAAACTCGGAACTGTTGCGTTCAGGTACAAGGGGGCGTGGCCTCCTAAGTGCATTTTGGCCGACATCATTTTTTTGTTTTATCTCTTTGTCTCCATAAGCACATCATTACCAGCCGATTACGTCAACAAACTCAAAGTTCCCTACACGGAGGAATGATAGGACAGGTAAAGAGTCTCACCCAGAGGCCCACACAGGGGGGGGGGGGGGCATGGTGGCCATGGCCCCCCCGAAATTTCTTCCTTGTAAGAATTCAGAATACACTAACAGTCAGTTAAAACAAAATATTACAGGTTCTAGCGATGTGTCCGCATCAGCTGACCGTGTACGCCTACCTTGATTTGGTCGCGCTTATGCTTTACGTAGTGCCTTGGACAAGCATCTGGCACTACCAAAACAACTGTTTCAGTAGCAAAAATATGATATAAGGCCTGAAATGGGAATCAGTTGATGGAGAAAAAATGTACTGCTATATAGCGAGAAATCTGGTGTGTTTTATATACAAGGTGGCGAAGAAAAAAATATGTACCCCACCCCCCGAAAAAAAAGTTCCTGGTTGCGCCCCTGGCCTCAGCTGTAATAACGCGTAATGTGGACGCATCATCACAACACGCCCACGTACCTGACAAGAGAGAAAGGTTTAACGAAGGGTCAGTACCTACGTGGCTCTCCATTCCTGTGAGGTAAATAGAGGCTTAATGGCAACATCATGCATTAAATTTGTCTAATATAGATAAATAAAGAGTATTTCGTCACTGGCAGGATAGCAACTCGCGTCAACATAATGATAAAATAAATTACACACGAGGCTAAATATATTCCTTGTCACCTGTACACATTTACCTTTCCTTAAACAAACCTAGGAGCAATTTGTCCCATCACCATGCGCAGTCCGAAATGTATACATGGCTTAGCGTACGAACACTTTCATCAACAAAACCCATCACCTATGAATGATGAGAAAAAACTAAAGAATTCTTATACACGGTACACCTGATGCAAAGGAGAATATAATGTACTGTAGTTTTTTGTTAATAGTGTGTTTTTGTTTTTTCTTAGTTAATGAGGCCAGACTTGTGGACATGTGGCAGCTGACTTATCATTTTCGTCGAATGTTATACACCTGATGCAAAGGTCACTACCGTCGAGCCTCTTGAAACGTTTGATTTAGTACTACCGTAGATAACACTAAAGTCGCCAGGGCAATGTTTCTTTTCGATTTACAGACGTTTGATGGCTTTCAAACTTACATTTCCATATCCATGATTTCAAGAAAGTTAAAAGGGAATATCTGGAGAGTCTGTGTCATTTTATCTGTGTCATAGTATGGCTATAAATGAGCAAATTACCAAAATATCACCCGAGTGGCGGCCTTGGTAATGGCTACAGCTACACTAAGGTCGCCAGCTAGTGTTTATGTCCTCCCGCCCGAAAGGTGATGAGCTGCGGTCTGTCGTCGCCCGAAGAAAAAAAACGAGTAGTGAAATTTGAAACAGTTATATATATAAATATATATATTTTTTTTTTTTTTTTTTTTTTTTTTACATTTGTGCCTATAGCGCCTGCAGGCAGTGGTGACCCAGGGCTCGGATGGTAGGCTCGCGAGGTTCATTTGAGGGCTGTGATGGTTGGTCCTCGCCCGTGGTGGCGCAGGCAGGATTTTTTTTATAGTGACGCCTGTAGAGGCTCATGCCGCCCCCCTGTGGCCTCCGATGCACTCGCAATCGAAGGTAGAGTTGATGGGCAGGGCATGTGGGTGTTCTTAGGCCACTCGACGGTGCAGAAAGGTTTTAATTTTCTTCGGGGATCGAACTCGGGTCACCGAGAACGCCAGTTGAAGATGCTAACCACTCCACTACCGCCTCCCCTTTGCAGATACTTGCAGATACAAAGCATATAACAACACTGAAACAGGGTTGATTATACAGTCATGATATAAACTACTGTGTATCATCTTCAGTGGCACATACAAATCAGTAGTGATGCAAAAATTCTTAATCTATGGCGCCTGGCGACATTAGAGCAGGTGGCAACTATAGTGTTATCTACGGTAGAAATAATTATGTAAACCTTGACCAGTGTGCATTATTCATTGTACACACACAGACACACATAGTAGGGCAGCTTAGCACCGAATTTCAAATGGATGGGGACATGCCGGATAAAAGCACCAAAATTTTATCAGGCAATCTTCAGGGTCCCCGCTATGATTCTATAACCGGCGCCAAGCGGTAGGACCACTCTTATTTGAAATTTTTCATTATTTGTGAAAAAAAAAATTGAACATTTTGGGATTTTTTTTTTTTTTTTTAGTTTTTGGGAAAAAATGTTTTTTTATTGCAGAAATGAGAACTATAGTCTTTTCCGATCATTTTGGTGTAATTGTTTTTAAAATCGAACATCTAGAAGTATTTTAAAACAATATTTGAAAATTAGGTGTCTCGGGTGCATTTCCTCAATTTTTTTTAAACGTTCTAATTAACGTAGGTCACCCGGGTATTCAAAAACACAATTTTCGTTATCATTTTTATTTCGTAATCGCGTGGTCGAGTAGCGGTTAACATAGTGAATCGCGTAGTCTAATTAATTCGGAGCCTGCCCTTAACACATACGAAAATCAAGAAAAATGGATACTCTTTCAGACCGTGCGTATATTCACCCAACATGGTGCAAAATTACTTCTCGGCTAAGCTATTCACATTGGCAGCTGCATAGTTCGGTGCACTTCCACTGCGCCTTCTTGCATGAGCATCGTCCTCCGCACGTGGCGCTTTTGCAGCCACACTTGACCAGTTCGCTGCAGGCCTGAGATGCTACAGGCAGGTTGGACCACACAGGACGCCAGGTCTTCGTTGCACTCTCTAGAGTCCATCCAAAGCCCTCTGGGGTTGGAGGCTTCTGCTCACATTGATCACTGGTTGCCCAGATTCCAGCTTGGTAGACTGCGCGCAGTGTGTGCTGCAGAAGGGCTTCTTGCGTTGGGGGAATCTTTTCCATTGGCCTGTTCTTCTGTGAGAAGAGTTCCCTACGTGCCTCGTTCACAGAGTCCAAGTTGCTCGTCTTATTGTAGATGATCACGGTGAAGCGCTCGAGCAACTGGAATTGCTTGCAGTTCACTGTCACAGTCATGTAAGGGTGATTCATGAAGTTGTTGAAGGCCTCCGTCACCTCCACGTAGGCATTCCAAGCCTCCCATGCTGATTTCTTCCCTTTGCCGAAGAAAGCGGAAGTTGTGTCGCAGCCCGTGAAACTGTGGAACATAGGCAATGCCGTTGACCTATCTTTTCCCAGAGCATAGCATATGGCATTGATATCCAGGTACATGAAGTTCTTTCCAGTTCCAAATGCTACCCAGATGGCTGCCATCTGATGCTGGCTGGTCAGGGAATGGTACTTTCCTATCAGTATGGCAACGACGTCTGTGTCGACAGTGCGTACCAAACAGTTGGTGCATCCCTTGTCCAGCGCATCTTTCAGGTGAACAACAATCCTTGTATCGGCCTCTTCGTGGTCACATCTTGGCATGGAGTGGTCTGAACCTCTGCTGATTACATTTGTGCCTGATGTTATGAAGACCCCCTTTCCGTCTGGCCAGTCACTGGAGCCGACTTTGTCTGAAAGGAACTGGAAAAGCTCCTCCTTGTTTGTGGGATCCCGGAGGAAGTCGGGCCAGTTGCTGGGCACCTTCGTTGGACCACCGACCTTTCTTCGTACACCTTTCCCCCTTTTCTCTCTAGTTGACTCCTTGATACTGCTGGCAATGTAGCTGTCCCAGACCACATCGACTCTTCTGCAGGATTCAAGAAGCTTCAGGATGTGGGGGATGAAGACCTCATTAGCGTAGTCATTGAATGTGGTAACATTAGTAAGAGGAAGCAGATACACCACAGCAGCACCGTCGAGTATTCTTGCATCCAGAAACGGCGGGGGTTCCTTCTGAGAGTTTTGTGTTTCTTCCACAAGGATAACAATGAGGTCTGACTTCTTTCCTTGGCGCAGTGTTCCTCTTTCAGATAGAGAAGGGGGGTGCGGATGATTTTCATGTTGGAAGAAGGTTCCCATATCTGTATCCCTGTTCTGAGCAACTATGTACAGACGAGAGAAGAGGGACACATCATCTTTCAACAGGGAAACACCATCTGACTGCTTCCTCTTCCCCTTGGATGATGATCTGAAGAGAGGCAATGAGTTCCTCTTCACAGGCTCATGGATGGACTGCCTTCGTTCAGTGATGATAGCCTCGTTGTAGCTGTCGTACTGAGCCTGTCCCACTTCTTCTATGGTTTGCACAGTGTTGGCCACAGATTCTCCAATCACACGCCGCGTGTCGAGTGCAATCAGCTCGCTTCCTTCCTCTAGGAACGGGTTGCTCATCTCGTTGATAACTTGAATAAGGCCCAGTGTTTGCTCGTGAAATGTCTTCTGCGCAGACAGACCTTCTTCGTGGTGCTGGCGTTCTTCTTCTGAGATGGCAGTGTACTCCCGCTCAAACTCAGTGAGAATGCGTGCCTGCTCAGGTCCGGCGATCATCCACTTCTTGAAGGCTGTTGGGTTTTCAGTCAGGCCGACTGCTCCTCCAGGGCCCTTCACAAGCTCATTATTCTGTTCATGGGCTTGGTCGATCGGAATGCTGGAGAACCTTCTGGCTGTCTTCTGAACAACCCAGTTGCCTCTGATAATAAACTCCTCTTCGATTGTTGGAGGGATGATGGAGGTTGGAGGGAATGACAGGATTTGTGACACTGTGCACGATTCCTGATGAGGTCATCCACAGTGATATCACTGCCGAAATGCAGCGGCTCCGGCAACGAGTTCAGTTCTCTGAAGTGAGCCACATTTTTTAGGAATGATGCATAGGCCGCCGGTGCTGATGTGTCTGCTCCACGTGCATTCAAGGGGCAGCGC
>JACEEZ010010644.1:77500-82500 GCA_016584305.1 Chionoecetes opilio | reverse complement strand
TCACTTATGAGATGATTCGATCACTTTTTATTTTCTTTTTTAGCAGCCTATTAGCGATAATTGTGAAAAAAAAAAAGTGGGTTGCGAGAATTGAGGAAACCTTGATGTAGGGTGATGGGTAATGGGTGAGTGAATGGGTGGGGTGATGGGTAATGGGTGTGGGGTGATGGGTGAGTGAATGGGTGGGGGGTGATGGGTTGGGGGTGATGGGTGATGGGTGAGGGAATAGGTGGGGGGTAATGGGTAATGGTAAATATAAGCGAAAGTGTGTCTGTCTGTCTGTCTGTCTGTCTGTGTGTGTGTGTGTGTGTGTCTGGTATAGGTTCCGACCCCCGTGGCGCAATCACCTCATATGGCACATTTTTGGAACCGGGTTGACCAGGGGAAGGTTTTAAGCCCACTTATGAGATGATCCGATCACTTTCTTTTTTTTCTTTTTGGGTGGAGGGTGATGGGTTGGGGGTGATGGGTGATGGGTGAGGGAATAGGGGGGGGGTGAATAGGTAATGGTAAATATAAGCGAAAGTGTGTCTGTCTGTCTGTCTGTGTCTGTGTGTGTGTGTGTGTGTGTGTGTCTGGTATAGGTTCCGCCCCCCGTGGCGCAATCACCTCATATGGCACATTTTTGGAACCGGGTTGACCAGGGGAAGGTTTTAAGCCCATTTATGAGATGATCCGATTACTTTTTTTTCTCTTTTTTTTAGCAGCCTATTAGCGATAATTGTGAAAAAAAAGTGGGTTGCGAGAATTGAGGAAACCTTGATGTAGGGTGATGGGTAATGGTGAGTGAATGGGTGGGGTGATGGGTAATGGGTGTGGGGTGATGGGTGAGTGAATGGGTGGGGGGTGATGGGTTGGGGGTGATGGGTGATGGGTGAGGGAATAGGTGGGGGGTGATGGGTAATGGTAAATATAAGCGAAAGTGTGTCTGTCTGTCTGTTTGTCTGTGTGTGTGTTTGTGTGTGTGTGTGTGTGTCTGGTATAGGTTCCGCCCCACGTGGCGCAATCACCTCATATGGCACATTTTTGGAACCGGGTTGACCAGGGGAAGGTTTTAAGCCCAATTATGAGATGATCCGATCACTTTTTTTTTTTTTTTTAGCAGCCTACTAGCGATAATTTTGAAAAAAAAGTGGGTTGCGAGAATTGAGGAAACCTTGATGTAGGGTGATGGGTAATGGGTGAGTGAATGAGTGGGGTGATGGGTAATGGGTGTGGGGTGATGGGTGAGTGAATGGGTTGGGGGTGATGGGTGATGGGTGAGGGAATAGGTGGGGGGTGATGGGTAATGGGTGAGTGAATGGGTGTGTGGTGATGGGTAATGGGTGAGTGAATGGGTGGGGGGTGATGGGTAATGGGTGAGTGAATGGGTGGGGGGTGATGGGTAATGGGTGAGTGAATGGGTGGGGGGAATACATACATTTCTACATCCATGATTTCAGGAAAGTTAGAAGGGGCTATCTGGAGAGTCCGTGTTTGGTGGGCCGAAGGCCCACCAAACACAGGTGGTGGGCCGAAGGCCCACCACCAATAGCCCTCCGCAGGAACTAGCCAAAAAGTCCGCCCGGAGGGCGGCTTTGCGGCTAGTTAAAAATAAATGTCAAATAATATGCGTTTGGGGTGGGAAAATTGCAGCAATTTGTCTTGCGGCAACGTCGACAAAGACCGACACGTCCGTCATCATAAATTGTCATTAGAACTCGCAATTATATCCGAGTTTGGGCCGCAATTGCGTTGCCGGGTGTAATATTGCCAGAAAAATTGTCCGTGTAACCGCGCCTTTAAGATACTGATTAACTCTTGCATTAGGAAGATGGAGAGAATAGAGATGAGAATGAGTAGAAAGTCTTGTGCAGCGAGGCTGCGGGAGGGGGGGAGGCATGCAGTTAGCAAGTTCAGAAGAGCAGTGAGCATGAAAATAATGGTAGAAGATAGCAAGAGAAGTCGGCGGTGATTTAAAGATTGAAGACAGTCAGTTAGAGGAGGGGAGTTGATGAGACGAAAAGCTCTTGACTCAACCCTGTTTAGGTGAGCTGTATGAGTGGATCCTCCCCAAACATGTGAGACATACTCCATACATGGGCGGATAAAGCCCCTGTACAGAGCAAGCAACTGGGAGGGAGAAAAAAAAGGACGCAGACGCCACAGCACACCTAACTTCTTAGAAGCTGTTTTAGCAAGAGATGAGATGTGAGATTTCCAGTTCAGATTTTTAGTAAAGGATTGTCCTAGAATGATCATTGTAGAAGGAGATAGTTGAGTGTCATTGAAGAAGAGGGGATAGTTATCTGGTAGGTTTTGTCGAGTAGATAGGTGAAGAAATTGGGTTTTTGAGGCATTGAAAAAAATAAGGTTTGCTTTGCCCAAATCAGAAATTATAGAAAGATCAGAAGTTGGGCGCTCGGTGGCATCTCTCCGTGAATCACTTAGTTCCTGTTGAGTTGGACGTCTAATAAAAGACGTTGAAAAATGCAGGGTAGAATCATCAGCGTAGGAGTGGATAGGGCTTTGAGTTAGACTTAGAAGATCATTAATGAATAATAGAAAGAGAGTGGGTGATAGGACAGAACCCTGGGGAACACCACTATTGATAGATTTAGGAGAAGAACAATATCCGTCTACAGTAGCTGCAATAGAATGGTTTGAAAGGAAACTTAAGATGGAGGTACAGAGAGAAGGATAGAAACCGAATGAGGGTAGTTTGGAAATTAAAGATTTGTGCCAGACTCTATCAAAAGCTTTTGATATGTCAAGGGCAACAGCAAAAGTTTTGCCAAGTAGATCGCCCTTCACGGAAACCGTACTGACGATCAGATAGAAGATTGTGAGCAGATAGATGCTTAAGAATCTTCTTATTATGTATAGATTCAAAAACTTTAGAAAGGCAGGAAGTCAAAGCTATAGGGCGGTAGTTTGAAGGATTAGAACGGTCACCCTTCTTAGGAACAGGTTGGATGTGAGCAAACTTCCAGCAAGAAGGAAAGGTGGAAGTAGATAGACAAAGACGGAAAAGTTTGACCAGGCAGGGTGCAAGCACAGAAGCACAGTTTTTTAGAACAATAGGAGGGACTCCGTCAGGACCGTAAGCCTTCCGAAGATCTTGGCCAGAAAGGGCAAAGAAAACATCATTATGAAGAATCTTAATAACACGCCTAATATAGTCAGAGGGTGGAGGAGAAGGAGGAACAAGCTCTTCATCAACCAGAGTTGAATTTTCAGCAAAGGTTTGAGCGAAGAGTTCAGCTTTAGAAATAGATGAGACAGCTGTGGAGCCATCTGGGTGATACATAGGAGAGAAAGATGAAGAAGAAAAATTGTTAGAGATGTTATTAGCTAGATGCCAGAAGTCACGAGAGGAATTTGAATCAGAAAGATTTTGACATTTTCTATGAAAGAAGGAGTTTTTGGTAAGCTGAAGTATAGATTTGGCATGATTACGGGCAGAAATATAATGGGCATGAGTTTCAGGAGATAGATGCTTACGGTACCGTCTGTTAGCCGCCTCTCTCTCTCGGACAGCATGAGAACAAGCAAAGTTAAACCAAGTTTGACGGGCTTTATTATTAGAGAAACTGTGTGGAATGTACGCTTCCATGCCAGAGACTATGACCTCAGTTATGCGTTCTGCACAAAGATAACTACTACTACTTCTACTACTTCTACTGCTACAACTACTGCTACTACTATTTGATTAATACGGCTACTATAATGGCTACTACTTCTACTACTGCCACTACTACTAGTATTACTACTTCAGCTACTGTTACTATTACCACTAATACTATTGTTATACTTCTGATATTATTTATATCACTGCTAACTATTGATACTACCGTTAACTACTACTACTACTACTATGGCAATTATTAATGCTACTTTTACTATTATTATAATTCTCAGTCTCACAATGACTTCCAACATACAAGATATTAATGACCTTGATATCTTTAAGGCTGAAGATAAATATAACGGCAACTTGAATGTTACGTTAATAATCTTTACACACAATTTACTTAGCCACATAAATTAGGCATATTTGCATTTGGTGATTTCAACCTAGATGTGTTAAATTGCAGTGACATTAATGCTCGGGAATTTTGTAATCTAATGTATTCATTTTATTTATTTCCATTGACCACAAAACCTACAAGAGTCACAGATACAACCGCCACAATTATTGACCACATATGGTCAACACAAGCAGAGGCAAATGTCGGGAAATATATAATTAATTCAGATATTTAAGAAAATTTTCCAGTAATATCACAATTCAAACATGGAGTATGTGATCCCCCAGCATTCGTCAATATGAGAAGTATAACTGTCTCTGCCCTCATTAACCCTCTCACGCACCGTGACGCGATTCGCGTCAAAACGGAATCGTCTACATCTGAGCTTTTGACGCGATTCGCGTCAAAAAACTTGTAAAAATTCGCCAAAAATAAAGTATTTATCAGAATTGCGTCAAAATTTTCTGTGTCAAAGATCCAAGCTAGACCTATAAAATAAAATAATTGTTAACTCTCTCGTGAGGGTGGATTTGAAATGATAAGGGCCTGTGTCTCAGTTTCCTCTCAGCAGGCAGCCTGTGAGCGCGGACTGTCGTCCCTTTAAAACGTGTCTCGAGCCGGGTAAGCCATACCTGTAGCCTAATCCGTCTTCCAACATGTGTTTCAGTTTTCTTCCATTTTCTCAAGAACTACTGGCCATATGAAAATTCTAATGGTAGCGTTGGAATCCTCAAAAAAATCCGCTTTTATTGGCATATAAACCATAAAAAATTTACTCAGGAAGTTTCGAGCTACGAAGTGGTGAACGTAAGTATTTCTTATTTCTCTTTACTCAATGTTTTTTTCGGAGTCGGTAAACTCCGCTATTTATTTGCATTTCTTGTTATTTTTTTCTATCATAAGGCAGAATAATCTCTTGCAAGACCAACGATATATAATAATGCTAGGAAAAAAAAATACTCGTGGGTGAAATTGATAACATAAAAAAAA